>OX457084.1:0-18074 GCA_949752815.1 Conops quadrifasciatus | reverse complement strand
AAGAAACAACTAACAAAAAAAATAATATTGTTAAAAATAAAATAAACAATAAAAAATAAATCTTTATATTATTATTCTGTATTAATAAATTAAATCCTGAATAACGCATTAAAATATTATATAATCCCTGACCCCCTAATATCTCTGATCATCCTTGATCAACATTACCACTTAATTTAATACCTAAATTTAATGGATAATATAAAATCCCATATGTTGATACATAAGGCATAAATCACATTATTCTACAAAAATTAAATAATACCTTTTTATTAACTAAATAATTATTAACTAAACTTCTATAAATAGATAAAATATAACCAAAAAAACCCCCAATTAAACATACAAATAAAATCAATAATTGAAGATAAGTCGGTAAACAAATTATATGAAAATCTAAAAAAATTAACCATATTAAAATTCTTCCACCAACTACACTTATAAATATTAATCCTCTTATTCCAATTATTATTATCTTACTATCACCAAAACTTATCAAAGAACTAAATTTAAAATCTCTAGTTATTGAATAATAAGCTAAACGAAAAGAATATATAACGGTTAAACCTGTAGAAAAAAAAAATAAAAAATAAGATAATAAATTGAACTTTCTTATTATTACCACCTCTAAAATTAAATCCTTAGAATAAAATCCAGCTAAAAAAGGTATACCACATAAAGCTAAATTAGAAATATTAAAACAAACTGAAGTAAATGGAATAAAATTAACTAAACCTCCTATAAAACGAATATCTTGAATATTATTTACTCTATGAATAATTGATCCAGCACATAAAAATAATAAAGCCTTAAATATAGCGTGAGTAAGAAGATGAAAAAAAGCTAATTTATAAAACCCTAAAGATAAGATCCCTATTATTAAACCCAATTGTCTTAAAGTAGATAAAGCAATAATCTTTTTTAAATCATTTTCAAAATTAGCACCTACTCCTGCTATAAATATAGTTAATCTAGAAAGTAAAAATAATACCTCTCTTATAAAACTCTCATTTAATAAACTTCTAAATCGAATCAATAAATATACCCCCGCAGTAACTAAAGTAGAAGAATGAACTAAAGCTGAAACTGGGGTAGGGGCAGCTATAGCCGCAGGTAATCAAGAAGAAAATGGAATCTGAGCTCTTTTAGTTATAGCAGCAATAACTACTAAAACCATAACCACCCTCATCTCATAACACCCCCCTAAAATATCAACATAAAAAATATAAGATCACCCCCCACAATTTAATATTCAAGCAATAGCTATTAATAATGCTACATCTCCTACCCGATTAGATAAAACAGTTAACATCCCGGCATTATAAGACTTTACATTTTGAAAATAAATTACTAAACAATAAGAAACTAAACCCAGACCATCCCAACCTAATAAAATTCTAATTAAATTAGGACTAATAATTAACAACATTATTGAAAATACAAATATTAAAACCAACATAATAAATCGATTCAAATTTACATCCCCCATCATATAATCTTTTCTATACAAAATAACTAAAGAAGAAATTATCAACACTAAAGCCGTAAAAATTAATCTTATTCAATCAAACAATAAACTTATTACAATAGAAGAAGAATTTAATGAAACAACATCCCACTCTAAATAAATAACTATATTATACAATAAAAAATACAATCCAACTAAATAAGAAATTACACTTCTAATAAACAAAACAAAAAAACTAATAATACAAATAGATATTTTAATGATTTAAGATATTACTATATCATTGACACCACAAATCAATATTTTATTTAAACTACTTAAACATAATCATAAAGTACAAATTTCTCTTTTCATAATCAATAAATTTAACGGAAACCAGTGTAAAAAAAGTAAAATAAATTCTCGAATTGATCCATTAGAAACTAAATATACACCCATATTTAACTTACCATGTTGACTATAAGAATACAAATACAAAGAATAAGCAGCTCTAAAGAAAGAAATAAAAATTAATATATATATAGTATATCAAGATCAACCTACAATTCTATTAAGTAAAGAAATTTCACCTAACAAATTTAGAGAAGGAGGAGCAGACATATTACATACTCTTAATAAAAACCATCATAAAGTTAAAGAAGGGACTAAATTAATTATCCCACGATTAACCAATAAACTCCGGCTTCCTAATCGTTCATAATTCATATTAACCAGACAAAATAAACCAGATGAACATAACCCATGAGCAATTATTAAAGAATAAGACCCACATAATCCTCAATAAAATAAAGTTAATATCCCTGACAACACAATTCCTATATGAACTACTGAAGAATAAGCAACCAATATCTTTATATCAGTTTGTCGTATACATATCAATCTAACTAAAAACCCACCGACTAGGCTAATAGAAACTCATAAATAACAAAACTTATTATTTAATTTTTGTAAAAATGGAAAAACCCGTAATAAACCATACCCACCAAGTTTCAACATAATCCCAGCTAAAATTATAGAACCAGAAACAGGGGCTTCTACATGAGCTTTAGGTAATCAAAGATGAACTAAAAACATAGGTATTTTAACTAAAAACGCCAAAACTATACAAAAATAAAATAAATCCTCTCCATAACAAAAATTATTTAATAAATAAAAATTTATTCTCCCAACATCATTATATAAAAAAATAATTCCTAATAATATAGGTAAAGATACTAATAAAGTATAAAATAATAAATAAACTCTCGCCTGTAATCGTTCAGGTTGATATCCCCACCCTATAACCAAAATCATTGTTGGAATTAAACTTCTTTCAAAAAAAATATAAAATATTAATAAATTAATTCTAATGAAAGATAACATAAGAAAAAACAATAAAAATAAAATATTTAATGTAAAAATCTTAACAAAATTATTCTTTACATAAACTATTTCTCTAGCTATAATCATTAAAGCACAAATCCAAATGCTTAAAATCAATAGACCATAAGATATTAAATCACACCCAAACTCATAAGAAATATTTACAAAATAATTTACATATATATTATTTACAATATTCAAAAACATTAAATTAAATATTATAACCTGAACCATTCAAAAATTATTTTTCTTAAAACAAAATAATATCATAAAAACTACATATATTAAATTAGCCAACATTATAAAACAGAAAAAGTTTGAAAATAATCATTACCATGAGTTCGAATTATAGAAACCAAAATAGATAAACCTAAAGCCCCCTCACATACTCTAAATGTTAAAAATACTAACAAAAAAACTATTTCAAAAGAATAATATATAAATATATAAAATAATACAAAAAATAAACTTAAAACAATATATTCTAAACTCAACAATATAGATAACAAATGTTTATTATTTAAAACATAAGAAATAGCTCCAACAAGAACTAACCAACCCATAAAAAAAACTTCAACTGTAAACATTAGTTTTAATAGTTTAAAAAAAACATTGGTCTTGTAAACCAAAAATAAATTAATTTTTTAAAACTTCAAGAAAAAGAAATTCTTTTCATTAATCTCCAAAATTAATATTTTATATAAACTACTTCTTGACATATTTATAATAATTATTTTAATAATCCTAATAAGTCTTATCTTTATCCAATTAAATAACCCGTTATCAATAGGTCTCATGTTATTCATACAAACTATCATAGTATGTTTAATAACAGGAACAATATCTAAATCATTCTGATTTTCCTATATCCTATTCCTAGTGTTTCTAGGGGGAATATTAATCCTATTTATATATATTATTTCTCTAGCCTCAAATGAAATATTTAGAATTATTTCAAAATGAACTATCTTAATAACTCTATTATTATCAACAATAATTATAATAGAAAAATCAAATCTATTTGACAACTTTACTAACTTAGAAATAATTCCTCTTACAATCAAACAATCTATACTAAACGAAAATAGAATTAATTTAAGTAAATTATATAACTTTCCAACAAACTTTATCAATATTCTACTAATAATTTATTTACTAATTACACTAGTAGTAAGTGTTAAAATTACCAAAATAAATCAAGGACCTTTACGAAAATTAAACTAATGAACAAACCAATTCGAACTACACACCCCCTATTAAAAATTATTAATAATTCATTAATTGATTTACCATCCCCCTCAAACATTTCCATATGATGAAATTTTGGTTCTCTATTAGGATTATGTTTAACCATTCAAATTTTAACCGGATTATTTCTAGCTATACACTATACAGCAGATGTAAACATAGCTTTCAACTCAGTTGACCATATCTGCCGAAATGTAAATTTTGGTTGATTATTACGTACCCTTCACGCTAACGGAGCTTCATTTTTCTTTATTTGTATTTACTTACATGTAGGCCGAGGAATATATTATGGGTCATATTTATTCATTCCAACATGAATAGTAGGGGTAGTAATTCTCCTATTAACCATAGCAACCGCTTTTATAGGTTATGTTCTACCATGAGGACAAATATCATTCTGGGGGGCAACCGTAATTACCAATCTATTATCAGCAGTACCTTATATTGGGACAGATTTAGTACAGTGATTATGAGGAGGGTTCGCTGTAGACAATGCTACTTTAACTCGATTCTTCACATTTCATTTTATTCTTCCCTTTATCGTATTAACAATATCAATAATTCACTTATTATTTCTTCACCAAACAGGATCAAATAATCCAATTGGTTTAAACTCTAATATTGACAAAATCCCATTTCACCCATATTTTTCAATTAAAGATAGAGTAGGATTTGTAATATTATTAATAGCCCTAATCATATTATCTCTTTTAAACCCATACTTGTTAGGAGATCCAGATAACTTCATCCCGGCCAATCCGTTAGTTACACCAATTCACATTCAACCAGAATGATATTTTCTTTTCGCATACGCGATTTTACGATCAATTCCAAATAAATTAGGAGGGGTAATTGCCTTAGTAATATCAATTGTAATCATTATAATTCTCCCTTTTACAAACATCAGAAAATTCCGGGGAAACCAATTTTACCTTTTAAATAAATATACTTTCTGAATAATAGCAACTACAATTGTTCTTCTCACATGAATTGGAGCCCGTCCAGTAGAAGCCCCATATATTCAACTTGGTCAAATTCTTACTATTTTATACTTCTCCTACTTCTTAATTAATCCAATTATTCTAAAATGATGAGATAAGTTACTAAACTAGTTAATGAGCTTGAATTAAGCTTATGTCTTGAAAACATAAAATAGAAATAAAACTTTCTATTAACTTTACTAAAAATAATTCACAAAATATAATTAAATAAATAAATTTTTAACCCAATTACAAAAATTAAATAATTTAAAGAAAAGGGTAAAAATACCCTTCAAGCTAAATTTATTAATTTATCATAACGAAACCGAGGTAAAGTCCCCCGAACTCAAACAAATAATATAAAAACAAACATAAACTTAAAATAAAATAAAACTCTTATTAAATTTCTTCCTATAAACAGGACACAAAATAAAAATCTTATAAATAAAATTCTAGAATATTCAGCTAAAAAAATTAAAGCAAAACCCCCTCTTCTATATTCCACATTAAATCCTGAAACTAATTCTGACTCCCCTTCAGCAAAATCAAAAGGAGTTCGATTAGTTTCAGCTAATAAAATACAAAATCATCTTACTCTAACAGGAAATAAAACTAAAACAAATCAAATATATCTTTGATAAACAGAAAATAAAAGTAAATTATAACCCCCAACTAAAAAAACCAAAGACAATAAATTTAATACTAAACTAACTTCATAAGAAATTGTCTGAGCTACTGAACGTAACCCACCCAACAAAGCATATCTAGAATTAGAAGATCATCCAGCTACTATAATTGGATAAACCCCAACTCTCAAACAACATAAAAAAAATAAAATCCCTAAAAAAAAAGAAATAAAATTAATTAATAAAGGAATACATATTCAAATAAACAAAGAGATAAACAAAGAAAAAATTGGGGAAATATAATAAACCAAATAATTAGATAATATTGGATAAGTTTGTTCCTTAGTAAATAACTTAATTGCATCACTAAAAGGTTGTAAAATTCCGATAAAACCTACTTTATTAGGCCCCTTACGCAACTGAATATAACCTAAAACCTTACGTTCTAATAACGTAAAAAAGGCAACTCTAACCAATACACAAACAACTAAAATTAATAAACCCATAAAAATTATATACAAATCAAACATAAACACTACTGTTTGTATAAAATACATATATAAATTCTAAATTTATTGCACTAATCTGCCAAAACAGTAATTAATAATATTCATAAATAAAAATATAATTATTTATATATTTGGTCCTTTCGTACTAAAATATATTATTGACTTAAAGATAGAAACCAACCTGGCTCACGCCGGTCTGAACTCAGATCATGTAAGAATTTAAAAGTCGAACAGACTTAACAACTGAACTTCTACACCCAGCCTTATCTCTTAATCCAACATCGAGGTCGCAATCTTTTTTATCGATAAGAACTCTCCAAAAAAATTACGCTGTTATCCCTAAAGTAACTTATTTTTATAATCACTAAAAATGGATCAATAATTCATAAATCAATGTTATATTAATTTAAAGTTTTTTAAATTTAAATATCACCCCAATAAAATACTATCAATATAATAATTAAAATATTCTATATAACTAAAATAAATAAAGTATAAAGATTTATAGGGTCTTCTCGTCCCTTAAAAGCATTTTAGCTTTTTTACTAAAAAATAAAATTCTATATAATTTAATATAAAACAGTTAATGTTTCGTCCAACCATTCATACAAGCCTCCAATTAAAAGACTAATGATTATGCTACCTTTGCACAGTTAATATACTGCGGCCTTTAAATTTATCAGTGGGCAGGTCAGACTTTCTATACAATCAAAAAGACATGTTTTTGTTAAACAGGCGAACATTAATTTTGCCGAATTCTTTATATTAACCTATCTATTATATTAATTAAACAAACAAATATACTAATTTAATCATTATTACTTAACGTTTAATATTAACAAAAATAATTTCATAAAAACTTAAAATAAAATAAATAATTATAATAAATAATAAATTATAACAAACTTTCTAAAGATTAATATTATTAATTATACTTTTTATTTAACTTATCTAAATTTATAAAAATTTATTCCATAGCTTATCCCATAGAATACTAAATTTTAAAACTAATTATATTAATATAATTAAATTAATAAATCTTAAAATTCTAAATTAAATTTATTTCTGAAAAAACCAGATACCTTTAAAAACGAATAACTTATCATTTCCAACAAAATATTATAAATAATTATATTACATTAACTTAAATATTTTATTAACTCTTTTAAAATCGGGAAATTTATATTAAATAAACTATATTTAATTAACCCTGATACACAAGGTACAATAAACAAAATTTTCTTTAAAATCAAAAATTTTTCAAAATATTTCAATGTTCATTCACATTACTAATAAACTATAAATAAAATTATTTATTCTATAAATATACTAAACAAAAATCATTATAAATATTTTTAATAAAATAATAAATAAAAAACAAAAAGCTATTAAATAAATACTGATCAATTTATTTTGAATTGCACAAATCATATTTCAATGTAAATGAAACGCTTAACTATCAAGCTTTAAATTGTCATTCTAGATACACTTTCCAGTACATCTACTATGTTACGACTTATCTTACCTTAATAATAAGAGCGACGGGCGATATGTACATACTTTAGAGCTAATTTCAACTTTTCTATCTATAAAAATTTACTTTCAAATCCACTTTCATTTTCAATTTCAATGAAAAATCCATATAAATAATTTTATTGTAACCCATTTCCACTTAAGTATAAGCTACACCTTGATCTGATATATATTATAATTCTAATTATTAAAAACTATTTTTCTAAAAAAGTTTTTCATAACGACGGTATATAAACTAAACAAACTTAAGTAAGGTCCAACGTGGATTATCGATTACGGAACAGGTTCCTCTGATTAGACTAAAATACCGCCAAATTTTTTAAGTTTCAAGAACATAACTATTACTACTCTAATATAAACAATTACATTTTAAATAATAGGGTATCTAATCCTAGTTTAAATCTAAAATTTCTGAGCTTCAATAAATAAATAACAAATAATAAATAAATTTAAAATTTCACCTAATAAATTTATATTTATATTTTATAAAAAATTTAACTCTTACTAATAAAGTTTACTTGTATCATTAGTATAACCGCAGCTGCTGGCACAAATTTAGCTAATACTATTTAATATTTCTAATTCTAAGTTTCCTTAAAAATTAATACTAATTACTGCGACTAAAATTTAAATTATATAATATTAAATCATATAATAATTCACACAAAAATTTACATATAAATCAAATTAAAAATAAACCTTTAAGCCAAAATAAAACTTTACTTCCCAAAAATTAAACTATAAAAAATAAAAAATATAAAAACTAATTTACTAAATAACAAAATCAAACTAAATAAATTACCCAATTTTTAGAGAAAAGTAAAAAATAAATAAATTTTTTCAAAAACATCTCTATAGGATATTAAATGTTAGTAAAAAAGCGATAGTTTCCCCCCACACAACAAAAAATTTAATAACATTTCCCTCCACCATAAATTAAAAATGATTTAAGTAGAAACATTAATTAAATTTTTACAAGTTAGACAATAATAATATTAATAAAATCTCTATTATCTAAAAACACATTAACAATATTTAATCTTGGTTAATCAACACAATTCCACCAGAAATTCTTCAGTTCAATCAAAAGTCTCAAATTATAAATATAACCCCTAATTATATCTAAATTCATTTTTGGAACTCATTAAACAAAAAGAAATTCATTCTTGGAAACAAACATTAATAAAATCACACACAACCAAAATTAAAAATAGTTAATCAACACAATTCCACCAGAAATTCTTCAGTTCAATCAAAAGTCTCAAATTATAAATATAACCCCTAATTATATCTAAATTCATTTTTGGAACTCATTAAACAAAAAGAAATTCATTCTTGGAAACAAACATTAATAAAATCACACACAACCAAAATTAAAAATAGTTAATCAACACAATTCCACCAGAAATTCTTCAGTTCAATCAAAAGTCTCAAATTATAAATATAACCCCTAATTATATCTAAATTCATTTTTGGAACTCATTAAACAAAAAGAAATTCATTCTTGGAAACAAACGTTAATAAAATCACACACAACCAAAATTAAAAATAGTTAATCAACACAATTCCACCAGAAATTCTTCAGTTCAATCAAAAGTCTCAAATTATAAATATAACCCCTAATTATATCTAAATTCATTTTTGGAACTCATTAAACAAAAAGAAATTCATTCTTGGAAACAAACATTAATAAAATCACACACAACCAAAATTAAAAATAGTTAATCAACACAATTCCACCAGAAATTCTTCAGTTCAATCAAAAGTCTCAAATTATAAATATAACCCCTAATTATATCTAAATTCATTTTTGGAACTCATTAAACAAAAAGAAATTCATTCTTGGAAACAAAAATTAATAAAATCACACACAACCAAAATTAAAAATAGTTAATCAACACAATTCCACCAGAAATTCTTCAGTTCAATCAAAAGTCTCAAATTATAAATATAACCCCTAATTATATCTAAATTCATTTTTGGAACTCATTAAACAAAAAGAAATTCATTCTTGGAAACAAACATTAATAAAATCACACACAACCAAAATTAAAAATAGTTAATCAACACAATTCCACCAGAAATTCTTCAGTTCAATCAAAAGTCTCAAATTATAAATATAACCCCTAATTATATCTAAATTC
Source organism: Conops quadrifasciatus (assembly GCA_949752815.1). Classification (NCBI taxonomy): domain Eukaryota; kingdom Metazoa; phylum Arthropoda; class Insecta; order Diptera; family Conopidae; genus Conops; species Conops quadrifasciatus. Next base: position 8,204 of record OX457084.1, on the reverse strand, counting down.
ATTTTTGGAACTCATTAAACAAAAAGAAATTCATTCTTGGAAACAAACATTAATAAAATCACACACAACCAAAATTAAAAATAGTTAATCAACACAATTCCACCAGAAATTCTTCAGTTCAATCAAAAGTCTCAAATTATAAATATAACCCCTAATTATATCTAAATTCATTTTTGGAACTCATTAAACAAAAAGAAATTCATTCTTGGAAACAAACATTAATAAAATCACACACAACCAAAATTAAAAATAGTTAATCAACACAATTCCACCAGAAATTCTTCAGTTCAATCAAAAGTCTCAAATTATAAATATAACCCCTAATTATATCTAAATTCATTTTTGGAACTCATTAAACAAAAAGAAATTCATTCTTGGAAACAAACATTAATAAAATATTATCAAACCTTAATTATAACCCCTAATTATAATTAAATTTTGAACAATAAAATAGTAATATTAATAAAATCTCTACTTGAAAATAAAATAAAAACCTATTAAAATTTAAAACTTTCACAAAATTTATCTTTATAAACTAAAATAAAACAAATAACCCAACTAAACCATTAATAAAAATATAATAAAATAACAATATTTTACTAAATCAACTTCAATTTTAAACAAAATCCACGCCCCAACCCAGCCTAAATAAAACATTTACATCATTAATAAAATCTATACTTTATTATAAATAAAATATTCTTAGTACTAATTATTTAACAAATAACAACATTTAGTAAATATAAATTATAAATAAATTGTCTTCTAATTTTATAAAATATTTCTATAGTTTAAAAAATCATTGAAATAAAATATTTAATGGATAATAAAAATTAGCACAAAAAAAATATTTATTTTCAGAATCTAATCTATATAAATTATTCAACAAATAACAATATTTAGTATAAATAAATTATAAATAAAATGTCTTCTAATTTTATAAAATATTTCTATAGTTTGAAAAATCATTGAAATAAAATATTTAAAAGATAATAAAAATTAGTACAAATAAAATATTTATTTTCAGATATAGATTTTATTAATATTACTACCTAGTTTTTTTTTAAAACATTAATAATTCTTTATATAATATAAAATATAAATTGATATTAATTTAAATTTACATATAAATTATTAATTATTAATTTGTTAGTTATTTTTATCTATACATAAATATTTTATTTAATTAATATATATATATATATAATATTTATATTATAAATATTATATATATTATAATATAATATAATAATAATATATATATATATATAATATTTATATAATAAATATTATATATATTATAATATAATATAATAATAATATATATATATATATAATATTTATATTATAAATATTATATATATTATAATATAATATATAATAATAATATATATATATATATAATATTTATATTATAAATATTATATATAATATAATATAATATATTTATTATATTTTATTTATTTATAATATTATTATAAATAAATAATAATTTAATAAATTATTATATTATTATATTATATATATATATATAGATTTATATATATTAATAAATATATTATATATGCAATTTTTAGTTATCTAAATAAAAATTTAAACATCACAAATTTTATATAAAATTTAACATAAAATTTCAATATTTTTCATAAATTATGTAGCTAATTTTAATTATTTGTATAAAAATATATATAAAAACTAAAAATCTTATTATCAAAATATTGTGAGTTTAAAAAAAAAACTAGGTTAAACCTACGGGTAAAAACTCTTATTTTTTCATGAAATTTTTTTTTTCTGTAAGTTAAACCTACGGGTAAAAACTCTTATTTTTCATGAAATTAATTTTTGAGACCAGTCTCTAAAATAAGCGTATAAATACACAAAAACTGTTTTATGAATTGCCTGAATAAAGGGCTATTTTGATAGAATAGATCATGTATAAACCATACATTCATAAAATTCCATATAATAACTATATTTTTCAGAATTGAACTGATCTTAAGGCTTCAAAAACCTTCGTGCACCTTACACTAAAATATAAAAAGATAAGCTAAGTAAGCTACTGGGTTCATACCCCACTTATAAAGGTCAAATCCTTTTCTTTTTAATTATAAATAATTTATCTAAAATGATTTTTTTGTTAACATTAATGACAGGAACTTTAATTACTATATCATCTTCCTCTTGACTAAGAGCTTGAATAGGATTAGAAATTAATTTGTTATCTTTTATTCCCCTAGTAAGAGATACAAAGAACCCTTTTTCTACAGAAGCCTCTTTAAAATATTTTTTAACCCAAGCTATTGCCTCCTCCATATTATTGTTTTCAACGGTTTTAATATTTTATGAAAATACTAGTTCCGTTATCCTTAGACTAACGTTATGAATAGTACTTTCTTCACTCCTAATAAAAAGAGGTGCTGCTCCTTTCCATTTCTGATTCCCTAACGTAATGGAAGGAATAAGATGATTAAATAGATTAGTGTTAATAACATGACAAAAATTAGCCCCTATTACCTTAATCTCATATATCAACTCAAACATTTTATTAACTTTTAGAATTATTATATGCTCACTAGTTGGTTCAATTGGAGGTCTAAATCAATTATCTCTACGAAAATTAATAGCATACTCTTCAATTAATCATCTAAGCTGAATATTTGTGTCCATACACTTTAGAAGTTCTTTATGAATGTGATATTTTGCATTTTATGCCATAATATCTATAAGAATCATATTATTATTTCATTCATATAAATTATTTTATTTTAACCAAATTTTCTCTGCTAAAACCTTATCTACTGATGCTAAAATATTAATTATAATAAATTTATTGTCATTAGGAGGACTCCCACCATTCCTGGGATTTCTTCCAAAATGAATGGTTATTCAACCCCTAATTGAAAGAAACCAGATCTTTATTCTATTAATTTTAGTTTCTATAACTTTAGTATCCCTATTTTATTACCTACGTTTATGTTATAGTTCATTTATATTAGTTAATACTGAACTAAATTGAAATTTATTTTTGTTTAATCCCTACTTAAATAATAAAATAATTCTCCTGTCCTTTTTCTCAGTCTTTGGTATAATGATGATAAGAATTCTATATTTTGTCTTATAAGGCTTTAAGTTAAATAAACTTTTAGCCTTCAAAGCTAAAAATATAAGTAAATTCTTTTAAGCCTTAGTGATTCTCACTCCTTTAGAATTGCAGTCTAATATCATCATTGACTATAAGGCTTGATTAAAAAGAAAATTCTTATAAGTAAATTTACAGTCTACCGCCTATAATTCAGCCATTTAATCGACGCGACAATGGTTATTCTCAACAAATCATAAGGATATTGGAACTCTTTACTTTTTATTCGGTGCATGAGCTGGAATAGTAGGAACGTCATTAAGTATATTAATTCGAGTAGAACTGGGTCATCCAGGTACATTTATTGGTAACGATCAAATCTATAATGTAATTGTTACCGCCCATGCTTTTGTTATAATTTTTTTCATGGTTATACCTATTATAATTGGAGGATTTGGAAACTGACTAGTACCCCTAATACTAGGAGCCCCAGATATAGCCTTTCCTCGAATAAATAATATAAGATTTTGATTACTTCCCCCTTCCCTAACATTACTTTTAGTCAGTAGTATAGTTGAAAGAGGGGCAGGAACTGGATGAACAGTTTATCCCCCTCTATCTTCAACTATTGCCCACAGAGGAGCCTCAGTTGATTTAGCTATTTTTAGATTACACTTAGCTGGAGTTTCCTCTATTTTAGGTGCTGTAAATTTCATTACTACAGTAATCAACATACGATCTAACGGAATTACTTTAGATCGAATACCATTATTCGTATGATCTGTAGTGATTACTGCATTATTACTATTACTATCCCTCCCTGTATTAGCTGGGGCTATTACAATATTATTAACAGACCGAAACCTAAATACCTCATTCTTCGACCCTGCGGGAGGAGGAGACCCAATTTTATATCAACATCTATTCTGATTCTTTGGGCATCCTGAAGTATACATTTTAATTCTTCCCGGATTTGGAATAATTTCCCATATTATTTGTCAAGAGGCTGGAAAAAAGGAAACTTTCGGTTCTTTAGGAATAATTTATGCCATACTATCCATTGGTTTATTAGGTTTCATTGTATGAGCACATCATATATTTACAGTAGGAATAGATGTTGATACTCGAGCTTATTTTACCTCAGCCACTATAATTATTGCAGTACCCACTGGAATTAAAATTTTCAGATGATTAGCCACATTACATGGAACTCAATTAACCTATTCACCCGCTATCTTATGAGCCCTTGGATTCGTATTTTTATTTACTGTAGGAGGATTAACTGGAATTGTATTATCAAACTCATCCATTGATATTATATTACACGACACTTATTATGTAGTTGCCCATTTCCATTATGTGTTATCAATAGGAGCTGTTTTCGCCATTATAGCCGGTTTCGTTCACTGATTCCCTTTATTTACTGGTTTATCAATAAATTCAAAAATACTAAAAAACCAATTTATAGCAATATTTTTAGGAGTTAACCTAACTTTCTTCCCTCAACATTTTCTTGGATTAGCTGGAATACCACGACGATATTCAGACTACCCAGATGCATATACTTCCTGAAATATCATCTCCTCTATCGGTTCAACAATTTCACTACTAAGAATTATTTACTTCTTATACATTATTTGAGATAGAATAGTTGCATCACGAAAAAGAATTTACCCAATACAACTTTCTTCATCTATTGAATGATTTCAAAATACCCCACCTACAGAACACAGATATTCAGAATTACCTCTTTTAACTAACTTCTAATGTGGCAGATTAGTGCGATGGATTTAAGCTTCATATATAAAGTATTTCTTTTATTAGAAATGTCAACCTGAGCTAACTTAAATTTTCAAGACAGAGCATCTCCACTAATAGAACAGCTAACATTTTTTCATGATCATGCTCTTTTAATTTTAGTAATAATTACGGTAATAGTAAGTTACCTAATATTAATATTATTTTTTAATTCATTTGTAAACCGATTTCTACTACACGGTCAATTAATCGAAATAATTTGAACAATTTTACCAGCAGTTATTTTACTTTTTATTGCCTTTCCCTCTTTACGTTTATTATACTTATTAGATGAAATTAACGAACCCTCAATCACCCTAAAATCAATTGGACATCAATGATACTGAAGTTATGAATACTCAGATTTTATAGATATTGAATTTGATTCTTATATAATTCCCATAAACGAAAATAATCCCCAAGATTTTCGACTACTAGATGTAGATAATCGAATTATTCTTCCTATAAACTCTCAAATTCGAATCCTAGTGACTGCGGCAGATGTAATTCATTCGTGAACAATTCCTAGACTAGGGGTAAAAGTAGATGGAACTCCTGGCCGATTAAATCAAACTAATTTTTTCATTAATCGACCGGGTCTATTTTTCGGGCAATGTTCTGAAATTTGTGGAACAAATCATAGTTTTATACCAATCGTAATCGAAAGAATTAATATTAATCATTTTATTAAATGAATTTCTTCTAATTTTAATTCATTAAGTGACTGAAAGCAAGTACTGGTCTCTTAAATCATAAAATAGTAAATTAGCACTTACTCTTAATGATATTAATAAAAAATTAGTTAATTCATAACATTAGTGTGTCAAGCTAAAATTATTAAATTTTAATATTTTTTAATTCCTCAAATAGCACCAATAAACTGATTAATTATATTTTTTGTTTTTTCATTAGTATTTATTCTATTTAATATAATAAATTATTATTCATCTATCAACTTACCGTCTCAATCAAAATTATTAAAAAACAAAATATTTAAAACAATAAATTGAAAATGATAACTAATTTATTCTCAGTATTTGACCCATCATCAAGAATTATAAATATATCATTAAATTGATCTAGAACTTTTTTAGGTTTAATAATAATTCCCTCAATATTTTGATTAATTCCATCTCGATATTCAATCATTTGATACACAATTACATCAACTCTTCACAAAGAATTTAAAATCCTTATAGGTCCTAATTCAATAAACGGAAGCTCAATAATTTTTATTTCTCTATTTTCACTAATTCTTTTCAATAATTTCATAGGATTATTTCCATATATTTTCACAAGAACAAGACATCTTACTATCACATTAACAATAGCTTTACCTTTATGAATTAGATTTAATTTATTTGGATGAATTAACCATATACAACACATATTTGCTCATCTAGTCCCTCAAGGAACCCCAAGAGTTTTAATACCATTTATAGTATGTATTGAAACAATCAGAAATATTATTCGTCCAATAACTCTAGCAGTACGACTAACAGCTAATATAATTGCTGGTCATTTATTAATAACTCTTCTTGGGAATACAGGGCCCATATTAAACTATATAGTAGTAGGTCTAATTATTGCACAAACATTATTATTAACATTAGAAAGAGCTGTTTCGATTATTCAAGCTTACGTATTTTCTGTTCTAAGAACACTTTACTCTAGAGAAGTATCATAATGTCTACACACTCTAATCACCCATTTCATCTAGTTGATTTCAGCCCATGACCTCTAACAGGAGCAATCGGGGCTATAGTAACAACATCTGGATTAGTAAAATGATTTCATCAATACGATATTAACCTATTCTTATTAGGAAACTTAATTACAATATTAACAGTATATCAATGATGACGAGATGTATCTCGGGAAAGCACCTTCCAAGGACACCATACTATTATAGTAACTATTGGAATACGATGAGGAATAATCCTATTTATTTTATCCGAAATTTTATTTTTCGTATCCTTTTTCTGAGCATTCTTCCACAGTAGATTATCACCATCAATAGAAATTGGATCTAACTGACCGCCAATAGGGATTTATCCATTTAATCCTATTCAAATTCCTTTATTAAATACATCAATCCTACTAGCATCAGGAGTAACTGTTACTTGAGCACACCATGGTTTATTGGAAAATAACCATTCACAAAGAACACAAGGATTATTTTTTACAATTATATTAGGTATCTACTTCTCAATTCTTCAAGCCTACGAATATATTGAAGCTCCATTTACCATTGCTGATTCAATTTATGGTTCTACATTCTTTATAGCAACAGGGTTTCACGGGCTCCATGTATTAATCGGAACCACCTTTCTATTAGTATGTTTAATCCGTCACATAAATAATCATTTCTCTAAAAATCACCATTTTGGATTCGAAGCTGCTGCCTGATACTGGCATTTCGTTGATGTAGTATGACTATTCTTATATGTATCAATCTACTGATGAGGAGGATAACTTATTTATATAGTATAAAAAGTATATTTGACTTCCAATCATAAGGTCTATAATTAGTATAAATAATAATATTACTACTAACTTTATCTCTTCTAACTATATTAATTGCTATAGTTATAATAAAAGTGTCAACCATTCTATCAAAAAAAACATTAATAGATCGTGAAAAATGTTCACCATTTGAATGTGGTTTTGATCCTAAATCATCCTCTCGTATTCCATTCTCCTTACGATTTTTTCTTATTGCTATTATTTTTCTGATTTTCGACGTAGAAATCACATTAATCCTCCCTATAATTATAGTATTTAATTACAGAAATATATTATACTGAACTATTACCTCTCTTATTTTTATATTAATCCTTTTATTTGGTTTATATCATGAATGAAATCAAGGAATACTAAATTGAGCAAAATAGGGATGTAGTTAACTATAACATTTGATTTGCACTCAAAAAGTATTGAACTCAATCTTCCTTAAATATGAAGTGATAAATTACAATTAGTTTCGACCTAATCTTAGGTTATAAAACCCTTATTTTTAATTGAAGCCAAAAAGAGGCATATCATTGTTAATGATATAACTGAATTAATTTCCAATTAAGGAAGTATGATGAACAAAAAAAAGCTGCTAACTTTTATTTTTAATGGTTAAACTCCATTTATACTTCTTATTAAATTTATTTATTGTTCCATTTTATATAGTTTAATAAAACATTACATTTTCAATGTAAAAATAAATGATTCATTTTATATACTAAAATTAGTTCACTAATATTAATTAAACATATTCAAAAATTTAAAATTTCCTTAATATCTTCAATATTATGCTCTATTTATAAGCTATTTGAAT
>CATKHX010000006.1:0-20000 GCA_949752815.1 Conops quadrifasciatus | reverse complement strand
TAAATTAAATTAAATTAAATTAAATTAAATTAAATTAAATTAAATTAAATTAAATTAAATTAAATTAAATTAAATTAAATTAAATTAAATTAAATTAAATTAAATTAAATTAAATTAAATTAAATTAAATTAAATTAAATTAAATTAAATTAAATTAAATTAAATTAAATTAAATTAAATTAAATTAAATTAAATTAAATTAAATTAAATTAAATTAAATTAAATTAAATTAAATTAAATTAAATTAAATTAAATTAAATTAAATTAAATTAAATTAAATTAAATTAAATTAAATTAAATTAAATTAAATTAAATTAAATTAAATTAAATTAAATTAAATTAAATTAAATTAAATTAAATTAAATTAAATTAAATTAAATTAAATTAAATTAAATTAAATTAAATTAAATTAAATTAAATTAAATTAAATTAAATTAAATTAAATTAAATTAAATTAAATTAAATTAAATTAAATTAAATTAAATTAAATTAAATTAAATTAAATTAAATTAAATTAAATTAAATTAAATTAAATTAAATTAAATTAAATTAAATTAAATTAAATTAAATTAAATTAAATTAAATTAAATTAAATTAAATTAAATTAAATTAAATTAAATTAAATTAAATTAAATTAAATTAAATTAAATTAAATTAAATTAAATTAAATTAAATTAAATTAAATTAAATTAAATTAAATTAAATTAAATTAAATTAAATTAAATTAAATTAAATTAAATTAAATTAAATTAAATTAAATTAAATTAAATTAAATTAAATTAAATTAAATTAAATTAAATTAAATTAAATTAAATTAAATTAAATTAAATTAAATTAAATTAAATTAAATTAAATTAAATTAAATTAAATTAAATTAAATTAAATTAAATTAAATTAAATTAAATTAAATTAAATTAAATTAAATTAAATTAAATTAAATTAAATTAAATTAAATTAAATTAAATTAAATTAAATTAAATTAAATTAAATTAAATTAAATTAAATTAAATTAAATTAAATTAAATTAAATTAAATTAAATTAAATTAAATTAAATTAAATTAAATTAAATTAAATTAAATTAAATTAAATTAAATTAAATTAAATTAAATTAAATTAAATTAAATTAAATTAAATTAAATTAAATTAAATTAAATTAAATTAAATTAAATTAAATTAAATTAAATTAAATTAAATTAAATTAAATTAAATTAAATTAAATTAAATTAAATTAAATTAAATTAAATTAAATTAAATTAAATTAAATTAAATTAAATTAAATTAAATTAAATTAAATTAAATTAAATTAAATTAAATTAAATTAAATTAAATTAAATTAAATTAAATTAAATTAAATTAAATTAAATTAAATTAAATTAAATTAAATTAAATTAAATTAAATTAAATTAAATTAAATTAAATTAAATTAAATTAAATTAAATTAAATTAAATTAAATTAAATTAAATTAAATTAAATTAAATTAAATTAAATTAAATTAAATTAAATTAAATTAAATTAAATTAAATTAAATTAAATTAAATTAAATTAAATTAAATTAAATTAAATTAAATTAAATTAAATTAAATTAAATTAAATTAAATTAAATTAAATTAAATTAAATTAAATTAAATTAAATTAAATTAAATTAAATTAAATTAAATTAAATTAAATTAAATTAAATTAAATTAAATTAAATTAAATTAAATTAAATTAAATTAAATTAAATTAAATTAAATTAAATTAAATTAAATTAAATTAAATTAAATTAAATTAAATTAAATTAAATTAAATTAAATTAAATTAAATTAAATTAAATTAAATTAAATTAAATTAAATTAAATTAAATTAAATTAAATTAAATTAAATTAAATTAAATTAAATTAAATTAAATTAAATTAAATTAAATTAAATTAAATTAAATTAAATTAAATTAAATTAAATTAAATTAAATTAAATTAAATTAAATTAAATTAAATTAAATTAAATTAAATTAAATTAAATTAAATTAAATTAAATTAAATTAAATTAAATTAAATTAAATTAAATTAAATTAAATTAAATTAAATTAAATTAAATTAAATTAAATTAAATTAAATTAAATTAAATTAAATTAAATTAAATTAAATTAAATTAAATTAAATTAAATTAAATTAAATTAAATTAAATTAAATTAAATTAAATTAAATTAAATTAAATTAAATTAAATTAAATTAAATTAAATTAAATTAAATTAAATTAAATTAAATTAAATTAAATTAAATTAAATTAAATTAAATTAAATTAAATTAAATTAAATTAAATTAAATTAAATTAAATTAAATTAAATTAAATTAAATTAAATTAAATTAAATTAAATTAAATTAAATTAAATTAAATTAAATTAAATTAAATTAAATTAAATTAAATTAAATTAAATTAAATTAAATTAAATTAAATTAAATTAAATTAAATTAAATTAAATTAAATTAAATTAAATTAAATTAAATTAAATTAAATTAAATTAAATTAAATTAAATTAAATTAAATTAAATTAAATTAAATTAAATTAAATTAAATTAAATTAAATTAAATTAAATTAAATTAAATTAAATTAAATTAAATTAAATTAAATTAAATTAAATTAAATTAAATTAAATTAAATTAAATTAAATTAAATTAAATTAAATTAAATTAAATTAAATTAAATTAAATTAAATTAAATTAAATTAAATTAAATTAAATTAAATTAAATTAAATTAAATTAAATTAAATTAAATTAAATTAAATTAAATTAAATTAAATTAAATTAAATTAAATTAAATTAAATTAAATTAAATTAAATTAAATTAAATTAAATTAAATTAAATTAAATTAAATTAAATTAAATTAAATTAAATTAAATTAAATTAAATTAAATTAAATTAAATTAAATTAAATTAAATTAAATTAAATTAAATTAAATTAAATTAAATTAAATTAAATTAAATTAAATTAAATTAAATTAAATTAAATTAAATTAAATTAAATTAAATTAAATTAAATTAAATTAAATTAAATTAAATTAAATTAAATTAAATTAAATTAAATTAAATTAAATTAAATTAAATTAAATTAAATTAAATTAAATTAAATTAAATTAAATTAAATTAAATTAAATTAAATTAAATTAAATTAAATTAAATTAAATTAAATTAAATTAAATTAAATTAAATTAAATTAAATTAAATTAAATTAAATTAAATTAAATTAAATTAAATTAAATTAAATTAAATTAAATTAAATTAAATTAAATTAAATTAAATTAAATTAAATTAAATTAAATTAAATTAAATTAAATTAAATTAAATTAAATTAAATTAAATTAAATTAAATTAAATTAAATTAAATTAAATTAAATTAAATTAAATTAAATTAAATTAAATTAAATTAAATTAAATTAAATTAAATTAAATTAAATTAAATTAAATTAAATTAAATTAAATTAAATTAAATTAAATTAAATTAAATTAAATTAAATTAAATTAAATTAAATTAAATTAAATTAAATTAAATTAAATTAAATTAAATTAAATTAAATTAAATTAAATTAAATTAAATTAAATTAAATTAAATTAAATTAAATTAAATTAAATTAAATTAAATTAAATTAAATTAAATTAAATTAAATTAAATTAAATTAAATTAAATTAAATTAAATTAAATTAAATTAAATTAAATTAAATTAAATTAAATTAAATTAAATTAAATTAAATTAAATTAAATTAAATTAAATTAAATTAAATTAAATTAAATTAAATTAAATTAAATTAAATTAAATTAAATTAAATTAAATTAAATTAAATTAAATTAAATTAAATTAAATTAAATTAAATTAAATTAAATTAAATTAAATTAAATTAAATTAAATTAAATGTTAAAATTCCCTTGTAGACATTAAGCGTTGGCAACACTTATTTTAACACTAAGCTTTTTCCTTTTCCGCATCTAGCATTGGCAACACCTTTTTTGTTCCTTTTTTTTTTTCTTTCCTGTTTCTTCTTAATAAAATTACTGAATTGAATTGAAGCGTGGGTTTTATTTATCGGATTTTATCGAAAAAATCCAACAGGTTATGGGCCCAGGGCTCGCAAAAGTTAAGAGTAAGAAATTTTTACGAGGCTTTATGTAAGAATGAGCATGAGTGGGTCAATTTTTAATATCGACAAGTTAGATGAGTCTAACTATGATTCGTGGTGCCTTCAAGTGAAAAGTGTCTTGGTTCACCAAGACCTTTGGGCCATTGTGGCTGGCACTACACCGAAACCTGAGGTAAACGCAGATAACTGGATAAAAAAGGACGAGCAAGCTATGGCAACTTTAATACTGAGTATGAAGGCAACGCAGTTGGTGAACGTCAAAGCATGTAAGACATCTGCGGCGGCGTGGACAGCGCTACAGGAGTTACATAGGCCAAGGGGTCCTGTGCGTAAGGTAACGCTCTTCAAACAGCTCCTGAGTTTACGGATGAGTGAAAGTGAAAACGTCCAGCAATATGTCTGCACCTTCTCTGGCATCGTAGAAAAACTGTCCGAAATAGGCGTAACATTGCAGGAGGAGTTATTTGTCATAATGCTGTTGGCAAGTCTTCCAAAGTCTTATGAAAATTTTGTGGTTGCTTTGGAAACGCACGATACGCTTCCAAAGCTAAATGCGCTAAAGACAAAACTTGCTGAAGAAGGTGAAAGAAGAAAAGCGTGTTCAGGAAACTCAAGTATGGTTGGAAACGTCCAGGCATTCGTTGCTCATTCCAATAACAATAGTTCCAACACCAATAATAGCTCATTCAAAAAGCAAAGAAATGAAAATTATCCCGCAAGTAATCGTATCGTCCACGGCAGCCACGATAAGGCAAATAGCAGATCTAAATCATTTAAGTGCTACAACTGTGGTAGAAAAGGGCACTACGCGGCCCAATGCAGAAATGAAAAAAAGGAAAAAGGAGAAACACTACAAACGAAATCTTTTTCCGCTTTTTCTGCACGCTCATCTGAAAAATTCGATATGCTGCATAAAAAGGCGTGGTGCATAGATAGCGGGGCGACGGCACATATGTGCTGCGAAAAAGAAATGTTCCATAAGATGAAAAAACACAGTGAGCAGATCACACTAGCTGGAGGTGGCTCCATCATGGCCAACGGAAAGGGAGAAGTCCAAATCACGACGAATGGATTCCGTATCATGCTACGTGATGTATTATTTGTACCAAAACTACAATATAATTTTCTTTCTGTCAACAGGGCTGTGAGCCAAAACTTTTCAGTCGTCTTTAACAGATCGCACGCAACAGTGGAAACGCCTGAAGGGGAAACTTTAATGGTTGCAAGAAAGACGAACAATTTGTTCCTATATGAAGGCGAAAGTACAAATAAATTAAATTTTGTCGCTGAAGCCGATCCAATGAAATGGCATCTCAGGTATGGCCACTTGAATTTTACTAGCCTTAAGGAGTTAGCAAATAAGCAATTGGTAACTGGTTTAAAATTAAGTAGCATATCTCAAAATATGAGTTGTGTTGCATGTCTTAAAAGTAAAGCTTGTGTAAAGCCATTTCCCAATTCTGAGCGTAGGGCGAGTGAGCTATTAGAAATTATTCATAGCGATGTGTGCGGCCCGATAAATAATCCGTCGATAGGTGGCTCTAGATATGTACTCACATTCATAGATGACAAATCCCGATATGTGCATGTTTATTTTATGAAGACAAAGGACGAAGTTTTCGAACATTTTAAGACCTTCAAAAATATGGTCGAAAAACAGACAGGCAAAATGATTAAGATTCTTCGCACAGACAATGGGTCAGAGTACATAAATAAAAATTTCGACGAGTTGTTAAGACAGAATGGAATAAAGAGAGAGCTTACCGTACCACACACGCCTCAACAGAATGGGGTAGCGGAACGTTTAAACAGAACGTTAACTGAAATGGCTAGAAGCATGCTAGTTTACGCAAATAACGATGAATCGCTTTGGGCCGAAGCAATGAATACAGCTGCCTATTTGCGCAATAGATCCCCTACCAGGGTACTTTTAAACGCTACACCATATGAAGTATGGTTCGGTCGGAAACCAGTAGTATCGCATTTGAAAATATTCGGCTCTCGCGCTATAGCACTAGATAAAACCATGCGCAGTAAGTTTAGACCAAAGGGAAAAGAATTTCTTATGGTTGGCTATTCTGATACCTCGAAGGCATACAGGTTATACGAGCCGTCAACTAAACGAATAATCGTAAGTCGAGATGTATATTTCATTGAGCCCCAAGAAAACAAAGAAACGGTGCAAATAGAAATACCGATTACATCAAGAAACAATACAGAATGCAATGAAAATACTTCAATACAAGAAAGAAGGAATGAGACGGAGAGCGATTTCGAGACAGCTGACGACGACTCAGACGATGAACCGATAGAGGTCGGAATACGCGGGCGTGGCAGACCAAAAAAATTAAAAACAGGGTTACCAGGTAGACCAAAGAAACAATATAATATTATAAATTTGATGAGTACAGAAAATGTCTCAGTGCCACAAACTGTTGACGAAGCTCTAAGTGGCGATCATGCCGAAGAGTGGTGGAACTCAATGAAAAGTGAGTATGCGGCCTTGACAGAAAACGACACATGGGAACTATGTGAGAAACCACCAGGGCACAAAATTGTTGGCTGTAAATGGGTGTTTTCACTGAAAAGTGATAAAAGCGGAAAGATAGAGCGATTTAAATCCAGACTAGTTGCGAAAGGTTGCAGTCAAGAATATGGCATCAACTACGAGGAAACCTTCTCACCTGTCGTGCGTTATGAGACAATTAGAATGGTTATAGCATTGGCTGCCGAACATGAGTTACACTTACACCAAATGGATGTTTCCTCAGCCTACCTGAACAGTGAGTTGCACGACACAGTTTTTATGCAACAACCGAAGAAGTTTGTCGACGAGAGGCATCCGGACCAAGTTCTGAGACTGAAAAAATCCATCTACGGTCTCAAGCAATCGGGTAGGGAATGGAACGCGAAGATTAACTCCATACTGTACGACATAGGTTTCGTCGCATCGGAAAGCGAACCATGTCTCTACACTCGGCACAATAAAGGAGACATTAACTTAATAGCACTTTACGTTGATGATTTGATTTTTGCAAGTTCAAATATAGACGAGTTAAGAGTAATCAAAAATTTAATTTCAGACAAGCTTAAGGTAGTTGACAAGGGTCCAATAAGTAAATTTTTGGGCATGAACATCGAAAGAGACGGTGAAACAGGGTCAATCACTGTCAGTCAATCGCACTTCATCAAGCAGCTCCTTCAACAACAGGGTATGAATGATGTTCGTCCAGTCGGAACCCCACTTGATCCAGGATTCCAGATACACTGTTCTAAAAATGACTGCAAACAAGTCGATGTAAAGCAATACCAATCGCTTATCGGATCGCTCATGTACCTTGCTATTTTATCACGACCGGATATCCTGCATTCTGTTTGTAAATTGTCCCAGCGCAACAGCGATCCACACACTGAACATCTAGCAGGCGCTAAACACATACTGAGGTACTTGAGTACAACGGCCGATATGAAACTACACTACTATAAGACCGGAGAACCAATTAAAGGATACGTCGATGCCGACTGGGGTGGCGACGCTACAGATAGAAAATCCTACACGGGATATGCTTTTTTCTTGGCAGGATGCGTTTTTTCGTGGGAGTCGCGAAAACAGGATACGGTAGCACTTAGCAGCACGGAAGCGGAGTACATGGCCTTATCTTCTGCATCAAAGGAGGCAGTGTACCTTACGAAACTCTGCAAGGAAATAAACATAGTTGATAGCACTAAACCTATAACCATTAATGGCGATAACCTTAGTGCACTAAACCTTGTGAAGAATCCGTTATACCACGCCAGAACCAAGCATATAGATATAAAGGTACATCATGTCAGGAATGTTTACAAAGCCAATCAAATAAAATTAAAATACTGTGCTAGTAAAAACATGATAGCAGATATTTTTACAAAAAATTTGACTAAGACAACTCATTGTAAATTAAGCACAATGTTAGGGTTAAAATAATATTATGAAAACTGTGACCAAACCATTGTAAATGGGAACACTGTGCAACGACAAATCAAATTGAAATAACTGATCTCAAATTTTTGAATTAACCATAAAATAAGTATTGAGGAGGAGTGTTAAAATTCCCTTGTAGACATTAAGCGTTGGCAACACTTATTTTAACACTAAGCTTTTTCCTTTTCCGCATCTAGCATTGGCAACACCTTTTTTGTTCCTTTTTTTTTTTCTTTCCTGTTTCTTCTTAATAAAATTACTGAATTGAATTGAAGCGTGGGTTTTATTTATCGGATTTTATCGAAAAAATCCAACATTAAATTAAATTAAATTAAATTAAATTAAATTAAATTAAATTAAATTAAATTAAATTAAATTAAATTAAATTAAATTAAATTAAATTAAATTAAATTAAATTAAATTAAATTAAATTAAATTAAATTAAATTAAATTAAATTAAATTAAATTAAATTAAATTAAATTAAATTAAATTAAATTAAATTAAATTAAATTAAATTAAATTAAATTAAATTAAATTAAATTAAATTAAATTAAATTAAATTAAATTAAATTAAATTAAATTAAATTAAATTAAATTAAATTAAATTAAATTAAATTAAATTAAATTAAATTAAATTAAATTAAATTAAATTAAATTAAATTAAATTAAATTAAATTAAATTAAATTAAATTAAATTAAATTAAATTAAATTAAATTAAATTAAATTAAATTAAATTAAATTAAATTAAATTAAATTAAATTAAATTAAATTAAATTAAATTAAATTAAATTAAATTAAATTAAATTAAATTAAATTAAATTAAATTAAATTAAATTAAATTAAATTAAATTAAATTAAATTAAATTAAATTAAATTAAATTAAATTAAATTAAATTAAATTAAATTAAATTAAATTAAATTAAATTAAATTAAATTAAATTAAATTAAATTA
This sequence comes from Conops quadrifasciatus, assembly GCA_949752815.1. Lineage (NCBI taxonomy): Eukaryota > Metazoa > Arthropoda > Insecta > Diptera > Conopidae > Conops > Conops quadrifasciatus. Next base: position 10,971 of record CATKHX010000006.1, on the reverse strand, counting down.
AATTAAATTAAATTAAATTAAATTAAATTAAATTAAATTAAATTAAATTAAATTAAATTAAATTAAATTAAATTAAATTAAATTAAATTAAATTAAATTAAATTAAATTAAATTAAATTAAATTAAATTAAATTAAATTAAATTAAATTAAATTAAATTAAATTAAATTAAATTAAATTAAATTAAATTAAATTAAATTAAATTAAATTAAATTAAATTAAATTAAATTAAATTAAATTAAATTAAATTAAATTAAATTAAATTAAATTAAATTAAATTAAATTAAATTAAATTAAATTAAATTAAATTAAATTAAATTAAATTAAATTAAATTAAATTAAATTAAATTAAATTAAATTAAATTAAATTAAATTAAATTAAATTAAATTAAATTAAATTAAATTAAATTAAATTAAATTAAATTAAATTAAATTAAATTAAATTAAATTAAATTAAATTAAATTAAATTAAATTAAATTAAATTAAATTAAATTAAATTAAATTAAATTAAATTAAATTAAATTAAATTAAATTAAATTAAATTAAATTAAATTAAATTAAATTAAATTAAATTAAATTAAATTAAATTAAATTAAATTAAATTAAATTAAATTAAATTAAATTAAATTAAATTAAATTAAATTAAATTAAATTAAATTAAATTAAATTAAATTAAATTAAATTAAATTAAATTAAATTAAATTAAATTAAATTAAATTAAATTAAATTAAATTAAATTAAATTAAATTAAATTAAATTAAATTAAATTAAATTAAATTAAATTAAATTAAATTAAATTAAATTAAATTAAATTAAATTAAATTAAATTAAATTAAATTAAATTAAATTAAATTAAATTAAATTAAATTAAATTAAATTAAATTAAATTAAATTAAATTAAATTAAATTAAATTAAATTAAATTAAATTAAATTAAATTAAATTAAATTAAATTAAATTAAATTAAATTAAATTAAATTAAATTAAATTAAATTAAATTAAATTAAATTAAATTAAATTAAATTAAATTAAATTAAATTAAATTAAATTAAATTAAATTAAATTAAATTAAATTAAATTAAATTAAATTAAATTAAATTAAATTAAATTAAATTAAATTAAATTAAATTAAATTAAATTAAATTAAATTAAATTAAATTAAATTAAATTAAATTAAATTAAATTAAATTAAATTAAATTAAATTAAATTAAATTAAATTAAATTAAATTAAATTAAATTAAATTAAATTAAATTAAATTAAATTAAATTAAATTAAATTAAATTAAATTAAATTAAATTAAATTAAATTAAATTAAATTAAATTAAATTAAATTAAATTAAATTAAATTAAATTAAATTAAATTAAATTAAATTAAATTAAATTAAATTAAATTAAATTAAATTAAATTAAATTAAATTAAATTAAATTAAATTAAATTAAATTAAATTAAATTAAATTAAATTAAATTAAATTAAATTAAATTAAATTAAATTAAATTAAATTAAATTAAATTAAATTAAATTAAATTAAATTAAATTAAATTAAATTAAATTAAATTAAATTAAATTAAATTAAATTAAATTAAATTAAATTAAATTAAATTAAATTAAATTAAATTAAATTAAATTAAATTAAATTAAATTAAATTAAATTAAATTAAATTAAATTAAATTAAATTAAATTAAATTAAATTAAATTAAATTAAATTAAATTAAATTAAATTAAATTAAATTAAATTAAATTAAATTAAATTAAATTAAATTAAATTAAATTAAATTAAATTAAATTAAATTAAATTAAATTAAATTAAATTAAATTAAATTAAATTAAATTAAATTAAATTAAATTAAATTAAATTAAATTAAATTAAATTAAATTAAATTAAATTAAATTAAATTAAATTAAATTAAATTAAATTAAATTAAATTAAATTAAATTAAATTAAATTAAATTAAATTAAATTAAATTAAATTAAATTAAATTAAATTAAATTAAATTAAATTAAATTAAATTAAATTAAATTAAATTAAATTAAATTAAATTAAATTAAATTAAATTAAATTAAATTAAATTAAATTAAATTAAATTAAATTAAATTAAATTAAATTAAATTAAATTAAATTAAATTAAATTAAATTAAATTAAATTAAATTAAATTAAATTAAATTAAATTAAATTAAATTAAATTAAATTAAATTAAATTAAATTAAATTAAATTAAATTAAATTAAATTAAATTAAATTAAATTAAATTAAATTAAATTAAATTAAATTAAATTAAATTAAATTAAATTAAATTAAATTAAATTAAATTAAATTAAATTAAATTAAATTAAATTAAATTAAATTAAATTAAATTAAATTAAATTAAATTAAATTAAATTAAATTAAATTAAATTAAATTAAATTAAATTAAATTAAATTAAATTAAATTAAATTAAATTAAATTAAATTAAATTAAATTAAATTAAATTAAATTAAATTAAATTAAATTAAATTAAATTAAATTAAATTAAATTAAATTAAATTAAATTAAATTAAATTAAATTAAATTAAATTAAATTAAATTAAATTAAATTAAATTAAATTAAATTAAATTAAATTAAATTAAATTAAATTAAATTAAATTAAATTAAATTAAATTAAATTAAATTAAATTAAATTAAATTAAATTAAATTAAATTAAATTAAATTAAATTAAATTAAATTAAATTAAATTAAATTAAATTAAATTAAATTAAATTAAATTAAATTAAATTAAATTAAATTAAATTAAATTAAATTAAATTAAATTAAATTAAATTAAATTAAATTAAATTAAATTAAATTAAATTAAATTAAATTAAATTAAATTAAATTAAATTAAATTAAATTAAATTAAATTAAATTAAATTAAATTAAATTAAATTAAATTAAATTAAATTAAATTAAATTAAATTAAATTAAATTAAATTAAATTAAATTAAATTAAATTAAATTAAATTAAATTAAATTAAATTAAATTAAATTAAATTAAATTAAATTAAATTAAATTAAATTAAATTAAATTAAATTAAATTAAATTAAATTAAATTAAATTAAATTAAATTAAATTAAATTAAATTAAATTAAATTAAATTAAATTAAATTAAATTAAATTAAATTAAATTAAATTAAATTAAATTAAATTAAATTAAATTAAATTAAATTAAATTAAATTAAATTAAATTAAATTAAATTAAATTAAATTAAATTAAATTAAATTAAATTAAATTAAATTAAATTAAATTAAATTAAATTAAATTAAATTAAATTAAATTAAATTAAATTAAATTAAATTAAATTAAATTAAATTAAATTAAATTAAATTAAATTAAATTAAATTAAATTAAATTAAATTAAATTAAATTAAATTAAATTAAATTAAATTAAATTAAATTAAATTAAATTAAATTAAATTAAATTAAATTAAATTAAATTAAATTAAATTAAATTAAATTAAATTAAATTAAATTAAATTAAATTAAATTAAATTAAATTAAATTAAATTAAATTAAATTAAATTAAATTAAATTAAATTAAATTAAATTAAATTAAATTAAATTAAATTAAATTAAATTAAATTAAATTAAATTAAATTAAATTAAATTAAATTAAATTAAATTAAATTAAATTAAATTAAATTAAATTAAATTAAATTAAATTAAATTAAATTAAATTAAATTAAATTAAATTAAATTAAATTAAATTAAATTAAATTAAATTAAATTAAATTAAATTAAATTAAATTAAATTAAATTAAATTAAATTAAATTAAATTAAATTAAATTAAATTAAATTAAATTAAATTAAATTAAATTAAATTAAATTAAATTAAATTAAATTAAATTAAATTAAATTAAATTAAATTAAATTAAATTAAATTAAATTAAATTAAATTAAATTAAATTAAATTAAATTAAATTAAATTAAATTAAATTAAATTAAATTAAATTAAATTAAATTAAATTAAATTAAATTAAATTAAATTAAATTAAATTAAATTAAATTAAATTAAATTAAATTAAATTAAATTAAATTAAATTAAATTAAATTAAATTAAATTAAATTAAATTAAATTAAATTAAATTAAATTAAATTAAATTAAATTAAATTAAATTAAATTAAATTAAATTAAATTAAATTAAATTAAATTAAATTAAATTAAATTAAATTAAATTAAATTAAATTAAATTAAATTAAATTAAATTAAATTAAATTAAATTAAATTAAATTAAATTAAATTAAATTAAATTAAATTAAATTAAATTAAATTAAATTAAATTAAATTAAATTAAATTAAATTAAATTAAATTAAATTAAATTAAATTAAATTAAATTAAATTAAATTAAATTAAATTAAATTAAATTAAATTAAATTAAATTAAATTAAATTAAATTAAATTAAATTAAATTAAATTAAATTAAATTAAATTAAATTAAATTAAATTAAATTAAATTAAATTAAATTAAATTAAATTAAATTAAATTAAATTAAATTAAATTAAATTAAATTAAATTAAATTAAATTAAATTAAATTAAATTAAATTAAATTAAATTAAATTAAATTAAATTAAATTAAATTAAATTAAATTAAATTAAATTAAATTAAATTAAATTAAATTAAATTAAATTAAATTAAATTAAATTAAATTAAATTAAATTAAATTAAATTAAATTAAATTAAATTAAATTAAATTAAATTAAATTAAATTAAATTAAATTAAATTAAATTAAATTAAATTAAATTAAATTAAATTAAATTAAATTAAATTAAATTAAATTAAATTAAATTAAATTAAATTAAATTAAATTAAATTAAATTAAATTAAATTAAATTAAATTAAATTAAATTAAATTAAATTAAATTAAATTAAATTAAATTAAATTAAATTAAATTAAATTAAATTAAATTAAATTAAATTAAATTAAATTAAATTAAATTAAATTAAATTAAATTAAATTAAATTAAATTAAATTAAATTAAATTAAATTAAATTAAATTAAATTAAATTAAATTAAATTAAATTAAATTAAATTAAATTAAATTAAATTAAATTAAATTAAATTAAATTAAATTAAATTAAATTAAATTAAATTAAATTAAATTAAATTAAATTAAATTAAATTAAATTAAATTAAATTAAATTAAATTAAATTAAATTAAATTAAATTAAATTAAATTAAATTAAATTAAATTAAATTAAATTAAATTAAATTAAATTAAATTAAATTAAATTAAATTAAATTAAATTAAATTAAATTAAATTAAATTAAATTAAATTAAATTAAATTAAATTAAATTAAATTAAATTAAATTAAATTAAATTAAATTAAATTAAATTAAATTAAATTAAATTAAATTAAATTAAATTAAATTAAATTAAATTAAATTAAATTAAATTAAATTAAATTAAATTAAATTAAATTAAATTAAATTAAATTAAATTAAATTAAATTAAATTAAATTAAATTAAATTAAATTAAATTAAATTAAATTAAATTAAATTAAATTAAATTAAATTAAATTAAATTAAATTAAATTAAATTAAATTAAATTAAATTAAATTAAATTAAATTAAATTAAATTAAATTAAATTAAATTAAATTAAATTAAATTAAATTAAATTAAATTAAATTAAATTAAATTAAATTAAATTAAATTAAATTAAATTAAATTAAATTAAATTAAATTAAATTAAATTAAATTAAATTAAATTAAATTAAATTAAATTAAATTAAATTAAATTAAATTAAATTAAATTAAATTAAATTAAATTAAATTAAATTAAATTAAATTAAATTAAATTAAATTAAATTAAATTAAATTAAATTAAATTAAATTAAATTAAATTAAATTAAATTAAATTAAATTAAATTAAATTAAATTAAATTAAATTAAATTAAATTAAATTAAATTAAATTAAATTAAATTAAATTAAATTAAATTAAATTAAATTAAATTAAATTAAATTAAATTAAATTAAATTAAATTAAATTAAATTAAATTAAATTAAATTAAATTAAATTAAATTAAATTAAATTAAATTAAATTAAATTAAATTAAATTAAATTAAATTAAATTAAATTAAATTAAATTAAATTAAATTAAATTAAATTAAATTAAATTAAATTAAATTAAATTAAATTAAATTAAATTAAATTAAATTAAATTAAATTAAATTAAATTAAATTAAATTAAATTAAATTAAATTAAATTAAATTAAATTAAATTAAATTAAATTAAATTAAATTAAATTAAATTAAATTAAATTAAATTAAATTAAATTAAATTAAATTAAATTAAATTAAATTAAATTAAATTAAATTAAATTAAATTAAATTAAATTAAATTAAATTAAATTAAATTAAATTAAATTAAATTAAATTAAATTAAATTAAATTAAATTAAATTAAATTAAATTAAATTAAATTAAATTAAATTAAATTAAATTAAATTAAATTAAATTAAATTAAATTAAATTAAATTAAATTAAATTAAATTAAATTAAATTAAATTAAATTAAATTAAATTAAATTAAATTAAATTAAATTAAATTAAATTAAATTAAATTAAATTAAATTAAATTAAATTAAATTAAATTAAATTAAATTAAATTAAATTAAATTAAATTAAATTAAATTAAATTAAATTAAATTAAATTAAATTAAATTAAATTAAATTAAATTAAATTAAATTAAATTAAATTAAATTAAATTAAATTAAATTAAATTAAATTAAATTAAATTAAATTAAATTAAATTAAATTAAATTAAATTAAATTAAATTAAATTAAATTAAATTAAATTAAATTAAATTAAATTAAATTAAATTAAATTAAATTAAATTAAATTAAATTAAATTAAATTAAATTAAATTAAATTAAATTAAATTAAATTAAATTAAATTAAATTAAATTAAATTAAATTAAATTAAATTAAATTAAATTAAATTAAATTAAATTAAATTAAATTAAATTAAATTAAATTAAATTAAATTAAATTAAATTAAATTAAATTAAATTAAATTAAATTAAATTAAATTAAATTAAATTAAATTAAATTAAATTAAATTAAATTAAATTAAATTAAATTAAATTAAATTAAATTAAATTAAATTAAATTAAATTAAATTAAATTAAATTAAATTAAATTAAATTAAATTAAATTAAATTAAATTAAATTAAATTAAATTAAATTAAATTAAATTAAATTAAATTAAATTAAATTAAATTAAATTAAATTAAATTAAATTAAATTAAATTAAATTAAATTAAATTAAATTAAATTAAATTAAATTAAATTAAATTAAATTAAATTAAATTAAATTAAATTAAATTAAATTAAATTAAATTAAATTAAATTAAATTAAATTAAATTAAATTAAATTAAATTAAATTAAATTAAATTAAATTAAATTAAATTAAATTAAATTAAATTAAATTAAATTAAATTAAATTAAATTAAATTAAATTAAATTAAATTAAATTAAATTAAATTAAATTAAATTAAATTAAATTAAATTAAATTAAATTAAATTAAATTAAATTAAATTAAATTAAATTAAATTAAATTAAATTAAATTAAATTAAATTAAATTAAATTAAATTAAATTAAATTAAATTAAATTAAATTAAATTAAATTAAATTAAATTAAATTAAATTAAATTAAATTAAATTAAATTAAATTAAATTAAATTAAATTAAATTAAATTAAATTAAATTAAATTAAATTAAATTAAATTAAATTAAATTAAATTAAATTAAATTAAATTAAATTAAATTAAATTAAATTAAATTAAATTAAATTAAATTAAATTAAATTAAATTAAATTAAATTAAATTAAATTAAATTAAATTAAATTAAATTAAATTAAATTAAATTAAATTAAATTAAATTAAATTAAATTAAATTAAATTAAATTAAATTAAATTAAATTAAATTAAATTAAATTAAATTAAATTAAATTAAATTAAATTAAATTAAATTAAATTAAATTAAATTAAATTAAATTAAATTAAATTAAATTAAATTAAATTAAATTAAATTAAATTAAATTAAATTAAATTAAATTAAATTAAATTAAATTAAATTAAATTAAATTAAATTAAATTAAATTAAATTAAATTAAATTAAATTAAATTAAATTAAATTAAATTAAATTAAATTAAATTAAATTAAATTAAATTAAATTAAATTAAATTAAATTAAATTAAATTAAATTAAATTAAATTAAATTAAATTAAATTAAATTAAATTAAATTAAATTAAATTAAATTAAATTAAATTAAATTAAATTAAATTAAATTAAATTAAATTAAATTAAATTAAATTAAATTAAATTAAATTAAATTAAATTAAATTAAATTAAATTAAATTAAATTAAATTAAATTAAATTAAATTAAATTAAATTAAATTAAATTAAATTAAATTAAATTAAATTAAATTAAATTAAATTAAATTAAATTAAATTAAATTAAATTAAATTAAATTAAATTAAATTAAATTAAATTAAATTAAATTAAATTAAATTAAATTAAATTAAATTAAATTAAATTAAATTAAATTAAATTAAATTAAATTAAATTAAATTAAATTAAATTAAATTAAATTAAATTAAATTAAATTAAATTAAATTAAATTAAATTAAATTAAATTAAATTAAATTAAATTAAATTAAATTAAATTAAATTAAATTAAATTAAATTAAATTAAATTAAATTAAATTAAATTAAATTAAATTAAATTAAATTAAATTAAATTAAATTAAATTAAATTAAATTAAATTAAATTAAATTAAATTAAATTAAATTAAATTAAATTAAATTAAATTAAATTAAATTAAATTAAATTAAATTAAATTAAATTAAATTAAATTAAATTAAATTAAATTAAATTAAATTAAATTAAATTAAATTAAATTAAATTAAATTAAATTAAATTAAATTAAATTAAATTAAATTAAATTAAATTAAATTAAATTAAATTAAATTAAATTAAATTAAATTAAATTAAATTAAATTAAATTAAATTAAATTAAATTAAATTAAATTAAATTAAATTAAATTAAATTAAATTAAATTAAATTAAATTAAATTAAATTAAATTAAATTAAATTAAATTAAATTAAATTAAATTAAATTAAATTAAATTAAATTAAATTAAATTAAATTAAATTAAATTAAATTAAATTAAATTAAATTAAATTAAATTAAATTAAATTAAATTAAATTAAATTAAATTAAATTAAATTAAATTAAATTAAATTAAATTAAATTAAATTAAATTAAATTAAATTAAATTAAATTAAATTAAATTAAATTAAATTAAATTAAATTAAATTAAATTAAATTAAATTAAATTAAATTAAATTAAATTAAATTAAATTAAATTAAATTAAATTAAATTAAATTAAATTAAATTAAATTAAATTAAATTAAATTAAATTAAATTAAATTAAATTAAATTAAATTAAATTAAATTAAATTAAATTAAATTAAATTAAATTAAATTAAATTAAATTAAATTAAATTAAATTAAATTAAATTAAATTAAATTAAATTAAATTAAATTAAATTAAATTAAATTAAATTAAATTAAATTAAATTAAATTAAATTAAATTAAATTAAATTAAATTAAATTAAATTAAATTAAATTAAATTAAATTAAATTAAATTAAATTAAATTAAATTAAATTAAATTAAATTAAATTAAATTAAATTAAATTAAATTAAATTAAATTAAATTAAATTAAATTAAATTAAATTAAATTAAATTAAATTAAATTAAATTAAATTAAATTAAATTAAATTAAATTAAATTAAATTAAATTAAATTAAATTAAATTAAATTAAATTAAATTAAATTAAATTAAATTAAATTAAATTAAATTAAATTAAATTAAATTAAATTAAATTAAATTAAATTAAATTAAATTAAATTAAATTAAATTAAATTAAATTAAATTAAATTAAATTAAATTAAATTAAATTAAATTAAATTAAATTAAATTAAATTAAATTAAATTAAATTAAATTAAATTAAATTAAATTAAATTAAATTAAATTAAATTAAATTAAATTAAATTAAATTAAATTAAATTAAATTAAATTAAATTAAATTAAATTAAATTAAATTAAATTAAATTAAATTAAATTAAATTAAATTAAATTAAATTAAATTAAATTAAATTAAATTAAATTAAATTAAATTAAATTAAATTAAATTAAATTAAATTAAATTAAATTAAATTAAATTAAATTAAATTAAATTAAATTAAATTAAATTAAATTAAATTAAATTAAATTAAATTAAATTAAATTAAATTAAATTAAATTAAATTAAATTAAATTAAATTAAATTAAATTAAATTAAATTAAATTAAATTAAATTAAATTAAATTAAATTAAATTAAATTAAATTAAATTAAATTAAATTAAATTAAATTAAATTAAATTAAATTAAATTAAATTAAATTAAATTAAATTAAATTAATAAATTAAATTAAATTAAATTAAATTAAATTAAATTAAATTAAATTAAATTAAATTAAATTAAATTAAATTAAATTAATTAAATTAAATTAAATTAAATTAAATTAAATTAAATTAAATTAAATTAAATTAAATTAAATTAAATTAAATTAAATTAAATTAAATTAAATTAAATTAAATTAAATTAAATTAAATTAAATTAAATTAAATTAAATTAAATTAAATTAAATTAAATTAAATTAAATTAAATTAAATTAAATTAAATTAAATTAAATTAAATTAAATTAAATTAAATTAAATTAAATTAAATTAAATTAAATTAAATTAAATTAAATTAAATTAAATTAAATTAAATTAAATTAAATTAAATTAAATTAAATTAAATTAAATTAAATTAAATTAAATTAAATTAAATTAAATTAAATTAAATTAAATTAAATTAAATTAAATTAAATT
>CATKHX010000005.1:0-26124 GCA_949752815.1 Conops quadrifasciatus | reverse complement strand
TTTAATTTAATTTAATTTAATTTATTAATTTAATTTAATTTAATTTAATTTAATTTAATTTAATTTAATTTAATTTAATTTAATTTAATTTAATTTAATTTAATTTAATTTAATTTAATTTAATTTAATTTAATTTAATTTAATTTAATTTAATTTAATTTAATTTAATTTAATTAATTTAATTTAATTTAATTTAATTTAATTTAATTTAATTTAATTAATTTAATTAATTTAATTTAATTTAATTTAATTTAATTTAATTTAATTTAATTTAATTTAATTTAATTTAATTTAATTTAATTTAATTTAATTTAATTTAATTTAATTTAATTATTAATTTAATTTAATTTAATTTAATTTTAATTTAATTTAATTTAATTTAATTTAATTTAATTTAATTTAATTTATTTAATTTAATTTAATTAATTTAATTTAATTTAATTTAATTTAATTTAATTTAATTTAATTTAATTAATTTAATTTAATTTAATTTAATTTAATTAATTTAATTTAATTTAATTTAATTTAATTTAATTTAATTTAATTTAATTTAATTTAATTTAATTTAATTAATTTAATTTAATTTAATTTAATTTAATTTAATTTAATTTAATTTTAATTTAATTTAATTTTAATTTAATTTAATTTAATTTAATTTAATTTAATTTAATTTAATTTAATTTAATTTAATTTAATTTAATTTAATTTAATTTAATTTAATTTAATTTAATTTAATTTAATTTAATTTAATTTAATTTAATTTAATTTAATTTAATTTAATTTAATTTAATTTAATTTAATTTAATTTAATTTAATTTAATTTAATTTAATTTAATTTAATTTAATTTAATTTAATTTAATTTAATTTTAATTTAATTTAATTTAATTTAATTTAATTTAATTTAATTTAATTTAATTTAATTTAATTTAATTTAATTTAATTTAATTTATTTAATTTAATTTAATTTAATTTAATTTAATTTAATTTAATTTAATTTAATTTAATTTAATTTAATTTAATTTAATTTAATTTAATTTAATTTAATTTAATTTAATTTAATTTAATTTAATTTAATTTAATTTAATTTAATTTAATTTAATTTAATTTAATTTAATTTAATTTAATTTAATTTAATTTAATTTAATTTAATTTTAATTTAATTTAATTTAATTTAATTTAATTTAATTTAATTTAATTTAATTTAATTTAATTTAATTTAATTTAATTTAATTTAATTTAATTTAATTTAATTTAATTTAATTTAATTTAATTTAATTTAATTTAATTTAATTTAATTTAATTTAATTTAATTTAATTAATTTAATTTAATTTAATTTAATTTAATTTAATTTAATTAATTTAATTTAATTTAATTTAATTTAATTTAATTTAATTTAATTTAATTTAATTTAATTTAATTTAATTTAATTTAATTTAATTTAATTTAATTTAATTTAATTTAATTTAATTTAATTTAATTTAATTAATTTAATTTAATTTAATTTAATTTAATTTAATTAATTTAATTTAATTTAATTTAATTTAATTTAATTTAATTTAATTTAATTTAATTTAATTTAATTTAATTTAATTTAATTTAATTTAATTTAATTTAATTTAATTTAATTTAATTTAATTTAATTTAATTTAATTTAATTTAATTTAATTTAATTTAATTTAATTTAATTTAATTTAATTTAATTTAATTTAATTTAATTTAATTTAATATTTAATTTAATTTAATTTAATTTAATTTAATTTAATTTAATTTAATTTAATTTAATTTAATTTAATTTAATTTAATTTAATTTAATTTAATTTAATTTAATTTAATTTAATTTAATTTAATTTAATTTAATTTAATTTAATTTAATTTAATTTAATTTATTTAATTTAATTTAATTTAATTTAATTTAATTTAATTTAATTTAATTTAATTTAATTTAATTTAATTTAATTTAATTTAATTTAATTTAATTTAATTTAATTTAATTTAATTTAATTTAATTTAATTTAATTTAATTTAATTTAATTTAATTTAATTTAATTTAATTTAATTTAATTTAATTTAATTTAATTAATTTAATTTAATTTAATTTAATTTAATTTAATTTAATTTAATTTAATTTAATTTAATTTAATTTAATTTAATTTAATTTATTTAATTTAATTTAATTTAATTTAATTTAATTTAATTTAATTTAATTTAATTTAATTTAATTTAATTTAATTTAATTTAATTTAATTTAATTTAATTTAATTTAATTTAATTTAATTTAATTTAATTTAATTTAATTTAATTTAATTTAATTTAATTTTAATTTAATTTAATTTAATTTAATTTAATTTAATTTAATTTAATTTAATTTAATTTAATTTAATTTAATTTATTTAATTTAATTTAATTTAATTTAATTTAATTTAATTTAATTTAATTTAATTATTTAATTTAATTTAATTTAATTTAATTATTTAATTTAATTTAATTTAATTTAATTTAATTTAATTTAATTTAATTTAATTTAATTTATTTAATTTAATTTAATTTAATTTAATTTATTTAATTTAATTTAATTTAATTTAATTTAATTTAATTTAATTTAATTTAATTTAATTTAATTTAATTTAATTTAATTTAATTTAATTTAATTTAATTTAATTTAATTTAATTTAATTTTAATTTAATTTAATTTAATTTAATTTAATTTAATTTAATTTAATTTAATTTAATTTAATTTAATTTAATTTAATTTAATTTAATTTAATTTAATTTAATTTAATTTAATTAATTTAATTTAATTTAATTAATTTAATTTAATTTAATTTAATTTAATTTAATTTAATTTAATTTAATTTAATTTAATTTAATTTAATTTAATTTAATTTAATTTAATTTAATTTAATTTAATTTTAATTTAATTTAATTTAATTTAATTTAATTTAATTTAATTTAATTTAATTTAATTTAATTTAATTTAATTTAATTTAATTTAATTTAATTTTAATTTAATTTAATTTAATTTAATTTAATTTAATTTAATTTAATTTAATTTAATTTAATTTAATTTAATTTAATTTAATTTAATTTAATTTAATTTAATTTAATTTAATTTAATTTAATTTAATTTAATTTAATTTAATTTAATTTAATTTAATTTAATTTAATTTAATTTAATTTAATTTAATTTAATTTAATTTAATTTAATTTAATTTAATTTAATTTAATTTAATTTAATTTAATTTAATTTAATTTAATTAATTTAATTTAATTTAATTTAATTTAATTTAATTTAATTTAATTTAATTTAATTTAATTTAATTTAATTAATTTAATTTAATTTAATTTAATTTAATTTAATTTAATTTAATTTAATTTAATTTAATTTAATTTAATTTAATTTAATTTAATTTAATTTAATTTAATTAATTTAATTTAATTTAATTTAATTTAATTTAATTTAATTTAATTTAATTTAATTTATTTAATTTAATTTAATTTAATTTTAATTTAATTTAATTTAATTTAATTTAATTTAATTTAATTTAATTTAATTTAATTTAATTTAATTAATTTAATTTAATTTAATTTAATTTAATTTAATTTAATTTAATTTAATTTAATTTAATTTAATTTAATTAATTTAATTTAATTTAATTTAATTTAATTTAATTTAATTTAATTTAATTTAATTTAATTTAATTTAATTTAATTTAATTTAATTTAATTTAATTTAATTTAATTTAATTTAATTTAATTTAATTTAATTTAATTAATTTAATTTAATTTAATTTAATTTAATTTAATTTAATTTAATTTAATTTAATTTAATTTAATTTAATTTAATTTAATTTAATTTAATTTAATTTAATTTAATTTAATTTAATTTAATTTAATTTAATTTAATTTAATTTAATTTAATTTAATTTAATTTAATTTAATTTAATTTAATTTTAATTTAATTTAATTTAATTTAATTTAATTTAATTTAATTTAATTTAATTTAATTTAATTAATTTAATTTAATTTAATTTATTTAATTTAATTTAATTTAATTTAATTTAATTTAATTTAATTTAATTTAATTTAATTTAATTTAATTTAATTTAATTTAATTTAATTTAATTTAATTTAATTTAATTTAATTTAATTTAATTTAATTTAATTTAATTTAATTTAATTTAATTTAATTTAATTTAATTTAATTTAATTTAATTTTAATTAATTTAATTTAATTTAATTTAATTTAATTTAATTTAATTAATTTAATTTAATTTAATTTAATTTAATTTAATTTAATTTAATTTAATTTAATTTAATTTAATTTAATTTAATTTAATTTAATTTAATTTAATTTAATTTAATTTAATTTAATTTAATTTAATTTAATTTAATTTAATTTAATTTAATTTAATTTAATTTAATTTAATTTAATTTAATTTAATTTAATTTAATTTAATTTAATTTAATTTAATTTAATTAATTTAATTTAATTTAATTTAATTTAATTTAATTTAATTTAATTTAATTTAATTTAATTTAATTTAATTTAATTTAATTTAATTTAATTTAATTTAATTTAATTTAATTTAATTTAATTAATTTAATTTAATTTAATTTAATTTAATTAAATTTAATTTAATTAATTTAATTTAATTTAATTTAATTTAATTTAATTTAATTTAATTTAATTAATTTAATTTAATTTAATTTAATTTAATTTAATTTAATTTAATTTAATTTAATTTAATTAATTTAATTAATTTAATTTAATTTAATTTAATTTAATTTAATTTAATTTAATTTAATTTAATTTAATTTAATTTAATTTAATTTAATTTAATTTAATTAATTTAATTTAATTTATTTAATTAATTTAATTTAATTTAATTTAATTTAATTTAATTTAATTTAATTTAATTTAATTTAATTTAATTTAATTTAATTTAATTTAATTTAATTTAATTTAATTTAATTTAATTTAATTTAATTTAATTTAATTTAATTTAATTTAATTTAATTTAATTTAATTTAATTTAATTTAATTTAATTTAATTTAATTTAATTTAATTTAATTTAATTAATTTAATTTAATTTAATTTAATTTAATTTAATTTAATTTAATTTAATTTAATTTAATTTAATTTAATTTAATTTAATTTAATTTAATTTAATTTAATTTAATTTAATTTAATTTAATTTAATTTAATTTAATTTAATTATTTAATTTAATTTAATTTAATTTAATTAATTTAATTAATTTAATTTAATTTAATTTAATTTAATTTAATTTAATTTAATTTAATTTAATTTAATTTAATTTAATTTAATTTAATTTAATTTAATTTAATTAATTTAATTTAATTTAATTTAATTTAATTTAATTTAATTTAATTTAATTTAATTTAATTTAATTTAATTTAATTTAATTTAATTTAATTTAATTTAATTTAATTTAATTTAATTTAATTTAATTTAATTTAATTTAATTTAATTTAATTTAATTTAATTTAATTTAATTTAATTTAATTTAATTTAATTTAATTTAATTTAATTTAATTTAATTTAATTTAATTTAATTTAATTTAATTTAATTTAATTTAATTTAATTTAATTTAATTTAATTTAATTTAATTTAATTTAATTTAATTTAATTTAATTTAATTTAATTTAATTTAATTTAATTTAATTTAATTTAATTTAATTTAATTTAATTTAATTTAATTTAATTAATTTAATTTAATTTAATTTAATTTAATTTAATTTAATTAATTTAATTTAATTTAATTTAATTTAATTTAATTTAATTTAATTAATTTAATTTAATTTAATTTAATTTAATTAATTTAATTTAATTTAATTTAATTTAATTTAATTTAATTTAATTTAATTTAATTTAATTTAATTTAATTTAATTTAATTTAATTTAATTTAATTTAATTTAATTTAATTAATTTAATTTAATTTAATTTAATTTAATTTAATTTAATTTAATTTAATTTAATTTAATTTAATTTAATTTAATTTAATTTAATTTAATTTAATTTAATTTAATTTAATTTAATTTAATTTAATTTAATTTAATTAATTTAATTTAATTTAATTTAATTTAATTTAATTTAATTTAATTTAATTTAATTTAATTTAATTTAATTTAATTTAATTTAATTTAATTTAATTTAATTTAATTTAATTTAATTTAATTTAATTTAATTTAATTTAATTTAATTTAATTTAATTTAATTTAATTTAATTTAATTTAATTTAATTTAATTTAATTTAATTTAATTTAATTTAATTTAATTTAATTTAATTTAATTTAATTTAATTTAATTTAATTTAATTTAATTTAATTTAATTTAATTTAATTTAATTTAATTTAATTTAATTTAATTTAATTTAATTTAATTTAATTTAATTTAATTTAATTTAATTTAATTTAATTTAATTTAATTTAATTTAATTTAATTTAATTTAATTTAATTTAATTTAATTTAATTTAATTTAATTTAATTTAATTTAATTTAATTTAATTTAATTTAATTTAATTTAATTAATTTAATTTAATTTAATTTAATTTAATTTAATTTAATTTAATTTAATTTAATTTAATTTAATTTAATTTAATTTAATTTAATTTAATTTAATTTAATTTAATTTAATTTAATTTAATTTAATTTAATTTAATTTAATTTAATTTAATTTAATTTAATTTAATTTAATTTAATTTAATTTAATTTAATTTAATTTAATTTAATTTAATTTAATTTAATTTAATTTAATTTAATTTAATTTAATTTAATTTAATTTAATTTAATTTAATTTAATTTAATTTAATTTAATTTAATTTAATTTAATTTAATTTAATTTAATTTAATTTAATTTAATTTAATTTAATTTAATTTAATTTAATTTAATTTAATTTAATTTAATTTAATTTAATTTAATTTAATTTAATTTAATTTAATTTAATTTAATTTAATTTAATTTAATTTAATTTAATTTAATTTAATTTAATTTAATTTAATTTAATTTAATTTAATTTAATTTAATTTAATTTAATTTAATTTAATTTAATTTAATTTAATTTAATTTAATTTAATTTAATTTAATTTAATTTAATTTAATTTAATTTAATTTAATTTAATTTAATTTAATTTAATTTAATTTAATTTAATTTAATTTAATTTAATTTAATTTAATTTAATTTAATTTAATTTAATTTAATTTAATTTAATTTAATTTAATTTAATTTAATTTAATTTAATTTAATTTAATTTAATTTAATTTAATTTAATTTAATTTAATTTAATTTAATTTAATTTAATTTAATTTAATTTAATTTAATTTAATTTAATTTAATTTAATTTAATTTAATTTAATTTAATTTAATTTAATTTAATTTAATTTAATTTAATTTAATTTAATTTAATTTAATTTAATTTAATTTAATTTAATTTAATTTAATTTAATTTAATTTAATTTAATTTAATTTAATTTAATTTAATTTAATTTAATTTAATTTAATTTAATTTAATTTAATTTAATTTAATTTAATTTAATTTAATTTAATTTAATTTAATTTAATTTAATTTAATTTAATTTAATTTAATTTAATTTAATTTAATTTAATTTAATTTAATTTAATTTAATTTAATTTAATTTAATTTAATTTAATTTAATTTAATTTAATTTAATTTAATTTAATTTAATTTAATTTAATTTAATTTAATTTAATTTAATTTAATTTAATTTAATTTAATTTAATTTAATTTAATTTAATTTAATTTAATTTAATTTAATTTAATTTAATTTAATTTAATTTAATTTAATTTAATTTAATTTAATTTAATTTAATTTAATTTAATTTAATTTAATTTAATTTAATTTAATTTAATTTAATTTAATTTAATTTAATTTAATTTAATTTAATTTAATTTAATTTAATTTAATTTAATTTAATTTAATTTAATTTAATTTAATTTAATTTAATTTAATTTAATTTAATTTAATTTAATTTAATTTAATTTAATTTAATTTAATTTAATTTAATTTAATTTAATTTAATTTAATTTAATTTAATTTAATTTAATTTAATTTAATTTAATTTAATTTAATTTAATTTAATTTAATTTAATTTAATTTAATTTAATTTAATTTAATTTAATTTAATTTAATTTAATTTAATTTAATTTAATTTAATTTAATTTAATTTAATTTAATTTAATTTAATTTAATTTAATTTAATTTAATTTAATTTAATTTAATTTAATTTAATTTAATTTAATTTAATTTAATTTAATTTAATTTAATTTAATTTAATTTAATTTAATTTAATTTAATTTAATTTAATTTAATTTAATTTAATTTAATTTAATTTAATTTAATTTAATTTAATTTAATTTAATTTAATTTAATTTAATTTAATTTAATTTAATTTAATTTAATTTAATTTAATTTAATTTAATTTAATTTAATTTAATTTAATTTAATTTAATTTAATTTAATTTAATTTAATTTAATTTAATTTAATTTAATTTAATTTAATTTAATTTAATTTAATTTAATTTAATTTAATTTAATTTAATTTAATTTAATTTAATTTAATTTAATTTAATTTAATTTAATTTAATTTAATTTAATTTAATTTAATTTAATTTAATTTAATTTAATTTAATTTAATTTAATTTAATTTAATTTAATTTAATTTAATTTAATTTAATTTAATTTAATTTAATTTAATTTAATTTAATTTAATTTAATTTAATTTAATTTAATTTAATTTAATTTAATTTAATTTAATTTAATTTAATTTAATTTAATTTAATTTAATTTAATTTAATTTAATTTAATTTAATTTAATTTAATTTAATTTAATTTAATTTAATTTAATTTAATTTAATTTAATTTAATTTAATTTAATTTAATTTAATTTAATTTAATTTAATTTAATTTAATTTAATTTAATTTAATTTAATTTAATTTAATTTAATTTAATTTAATTTAATTTAATTTAATTTAATTTAATTTAATTTAATTTAATTTAATTTAATTTAATTTAATTTAATTTAATTTAATTTAATTTAATTTAATTTAATTTAATTTAATTTAATTTAATTTAATTTAATTTAATTTAATTTAATTTAATTTAATTTAATTTAATTTAATTTAATTTAATTTAATTTAATTTAATTTAATTTAATTTAATTTAATTTAATTTAATTTAATTTAATTTAATTTAATTTAATTTAATTTAATTTAATTTAATTTAATTTAATTTAATTTAATTTAATTTAATTTAATTTAATTTAATTTAATTTAATTTAATTTAATTTAATTTAATTTAATTTAATTTAATTTAATTTAATTTAATTTAATTTAATTTAATTTAATTTAATTTAATTTAATTTAATTTAATTTAATTTAATTTAATTTAATTTAATTTAATTTAATTTAATTTAATTTAATTTAATTTAATTTAATTTAATTTAATTTAATTTAATTTAATTTAATTTAATTTAATTTAATTTAATTTAATTTAATTTAATTTAATTTAATTTAATTTAATTTAATTTAATTTAATTTAATTTAATTTAATTTAATTTAATTTAATTTAATTTAATTTAATTTAATTTAATTTAATTTAATTTAATTTAATTTAATTTAATTTAATTTAATTTAATTTAATTTAATTTAATTTAATTTAATTTAATTTAATTTAATTTAATTTAATTTAATTTAATTTAATTTAATTTAATTTAATTTAATTTAATTTAATTTAATTTAATTTAATTTAATTTAATTTAATTTAATTTAATTTAATTTAATTTAATTTAATTTAATTTAATTTAATTTAATTTAATTTAATTTAATTTAATTTAATTTAATTTAATTTAATTTAATTTAATTTAATTTAATTTAATTTAATTTAATTTAATTTAATTTAATTTAATTTAATTTAATTTAATTTAATTTAATTTAATTTAATTTAATTTAATTTAATTTAATTTAATTTAATTTAATTTAATTTAATTTAATTTAATTTAATTTAATTTAATTTAATTTAATTTAATTTAATTTAATTTAATTTAATTTAATTTAATTTAATTTAATTTAATTTAATTTAATTTAATTTAATTTAATTTAATTTAATTTAATTTAATTTAATTTAATTTAATTTAATTTAATTTAATTTAATTTAATTTAATTTAATTTAATTTAATTTAATTTAATTTAATTTAATTTAATTTAATTTAATTTAATTTAATTTAATTTAATTTAATTTAATTTAATTTAATTTAATTTAATTTAATTTAATTTAATTTAATTTAATTTAATTTAATTTAATTTAATTTAATTTAATTTAATTTAATTTAATTTAATTTAATTTAATTTAATTTAATTTAATTTAATTTAATTTAATTTAATTTAATTTAATTTAATTTAATTTAATTTAATTTAATTTAATTTAATTTAATTTAATTTAATTTAATTTAATTTAATTTAATTTAATTTAATTTAATTTAATTTAATTTAATTTAATTTAATTTAATTTAATTTAATTTAATTTAATTTAATTTAATTTAATTTAATTTAATTTAATTTAATTTAATTTAATTTAATTTAATTTAATTTAATTTAATTTAATTTAATTTAATTTAATTTAATTTAATTTAATTTAATTTAATTTAATTTAATTTAATTTAATTTAATTTAATTTAATTTAATTTAATTTAATTTAATTTAATTTAATTTAATTTAATTTAATTTAATTTAATTTAATTTAATTTAATTTAATTTAATTTAATTTAATTTAATTTAATTTAATTTAATTTAATTTAATTTAATTTAATTTAATTTAATTTAATTTAATTTAATTTAATTTAATTTAATTTAATTTAATTTAATTTAATTTAATTTAATTTAATTTAATTTAATTTAATTTAATTTAATTTAATTTAATTTAATTTAATTTAATTTAATTTAATTTAATTTAATTTAATTTAATTTAATTTAATTTAATTTAATTTAATTTAATTTAATTTAATTTAATTTAATTTAATTTAATTTAATTTAATTTAATTTAATTTAATTTAATTTAATTTAATTTAATTTAATTTAATTTAATTTAATTTAATTTAATTTAATTTAATTTAATTTAATTTAATTTAATTTAATTTAATTTAATTTAATTTAATTTAATTTAATTTAATTTAATTTAATTTAATTTAATTTAATTTAATTTAATTTAATTTAATTTAATTTAATTTAATTTAATTTAATTTAATTTAATTTAATTTAATTTAATTTAATTTAATTTAATTTAATTTAATTTAATTTAATTTAATTTAATTTAATTTAATTTAATTTAATTTAATTTAATTTAATTTAATTTAATTTAATTTAATTTAATTTAATTTAATTTAATTTAATTTAATTTAATTTAATTTAATTTAATTTAATTTAATTTAATTTAATTTAATTTAATTTAATTTAATTTAATTTAATTTAATTTAATTTAATTTAATTTAATTTAATTTAATTTAATTTAATTTAATTTAATTTAATTTAATTTAATTTAATTTAATTTAATTTAATTTAATTTAATTTAATTTAATTTAATTTAATTTAATTTAATTTAATTTAATTTAATTTAATTTAATTTAATTTAATTTAATTTAATTTAATTTAATTTAATTTAATTTAATTTAATTTAATTTAATTTAATTTAATTTAATTTAATTTAATTTAATTTAATTTAATTTAATTTAATTTAATTTAATTTAATTTAATTTAATTTAATTTAATTTAATTTAATTTAATTTAATTTAATTTAATTTAATTTAATTTAATTTAATTTAATTTAATTTAATTTAATTTAATTTAATTTAATTTAATTTAATTTAATTTAATTTAATTTAATTTAATTTAATTTAATTTAATTTAATTTAATTTAATTTAATTTAATTTAATTTAATTTAATTTAATTTAATTTAATTTAATTTAATTTAATTTAATTTAATTTAATTTAATTTAATTTAATTTAATTTAATTTAATTTAATTTAATTTAATTTAATTTAATTTAATTTAATTTAATTTAATTTAATTTAATTTAATTTAATTTAATTTAATTTAATTTAATTTAATTTAATTTAATTTAATTTAATTTAATTTAATTTAATTTAATTTAATTTAATTTAATTTAATTTAATTTAATTTAATTTAATTTAATTTAATTTAATTTAATTTAATTTAATTTAATTTAATTTAATTTAATTTAATTTAATTTAATTTAATTTAATTTAATTTAATTTAATTTAATTTAATTTAATTTAATTTAATTTAATTTAATTTAATTTAATTTAATTTAATTTAATTTAATTTAATTTAATTTAATTTAATTTAATTTAATTTAATTTAATTTAATTTAATTTAATTTAATTTAATTTAATTTAATTTAATTTAATTTAATTTAATTTAATTTAATTTAATTTAATTTAATTTAATTTAATTTAATTTAATTTAATTTAATTTAATTTAATTTAATTTAATTTAATTTTATTGGATTCTAAAAAGCTTATATATATTTTTCAGATATTTTAAAATAGAAAAACTGAAACATAGGAATATGACAATGAGATTGAACAGTTAATATAAACGAAAGTGTTATATAAACAAGTATGATATGTGTTGTTTGGTTCATACATATTTAACACTCCTTCTCAACTCATATCTTTGTCAAATAAAAGTAAGTACACATTTAATACAAAAATTAATACAATCCCATTTCTTGCATAAATTTGGAATGCTTAATCTTAGCTAAATTTTTTGTCAAAATATCTGAAATCATTTCATTTGTACTAACATAATTTAATGATATTAATTTGTCTTTATATAAATTCCGTATGTGGTGATATTTAAGATCTATATGCTTGCTTCGTGAATGATATGTGGGATTTTTGACCAATTGCTGCGCACTGAGATTATCACTGTTCACGATCATTGGAGGTAATTGCGGAAATCCCATTTCGGAGAGTAACTTCTGAACGTATATTGCTTCTTTCGCAGCTGTAGACATAGCGATGTACTCAGCTTCAGTGCTGCTAAGTGCAACAATACTTTGTTTTTTGGATTCCCATAAAAATACGGCTCCAGCTGCAACAAAAGCACACCCCGTATAAGATTTTCGATCGGTGGAATCTCCTCCCCAATCAGCATCGACAAAACATTCGATTGGCTTCTTTTGTTGTTTGTAATGGAGCTTCAACTCCATTGTTCCTTTCAGGTATCGTAGTATATGTTTCGCACCAGCTTCGTGTTCGACATGTGGATTATTATTACATTGCGATAATTTGCAGACGGAATGTAGGATATCGGGTCGTGTATTTATCGCCAAGAACATCAGCGCTCCAATTAATGACTGGTATTTGTTTTGATTAACTTTCTTGCATCCGTCTACTATGCATTTAATTTGAAATCCTGGATCGAGTGGTGTTGCCACCGGTCTGCAGTCCTCCATTCCATATTGGCTTAGTAAATTGGAAATGTATTGCCGTTGCCGAATAGTAATTGCGCCTGTGTCACCTTCACGTTCAATTTCTAAGCCCAGAAAAAACTTTAATTTACCGCCGTCAACTACATCGAAAGCATCTGATATATTAGCTTTGATGGTATTCAAATCTTCTATTTTCGAACTGGCTATCATAAGATCATCGACATAAACTGCGATTATATTAAAATCTTCACCCTTATTCTTGGTATAAACACACGGCTCACTTACACATTGTGTGAAACCCATGTTTTTCAAAACGGAATCTAGTTTCTCATTCCATTCTCGACCGCTCTGTTTTAGGCCATATAATGACTTATGTAACTTTAAAACGCGATTAGGAAATTCTTTGTTAATAAAATAGTCTGGCTGTTTCATGAAAACTACGTCGTGTAAATCACTGTTTAGGTAAGCTGTTGTGACATCCATTTGATGTAGATGCAATTTGTATTCGCAGGCTAAGGCAATCAGCATCCGAATGGTTGAATATCTCACTACTGGAGAGAAAGTTTCAGTAAAATTCACACCATATTGCTGACTTTAACCTTTGGCCACTAGACGAGACTTAAATCGTTCGATGCTACCATCTGCTTTGTGTTTTAAGCTGTATACCCATTTACAACCAATGACTTTTTCACCAACTGGTAAATCTACTAAAGACCATGTAGAATTACGAATTAAGGCGTCATATTCGCGTTGCATCGATTTGATCCACTGATGGGAATGCTTATTGTTTAAGGCTTGATTGACTGTCTGTGGAATTTCAATTTCTTCGTCTTGTATCATACTTAATATGTGACGCTCTTTACGTGGTCGGCCAGGTTGACCAGTGCGGATCAATCTAGGGCGACCTCGTCCATAATGTACGGGTCTGTTGTCATCTGTAGTAATGTCTTCAATTGTTTCGGTAAGAGAACGACTATCTACCCTCTCGTCTACTGTTTCATTCATTTCTGGTTCATCATTTCTCACCCCTACGTCATTACCACTTTCTGCAACCGATACATTATTATCTTTGTTGAGTTGGTCAATGTTCAAATTAACAATATCGGGTAAAACTGTAACGCATGAATCTCCTTCTGAAGTCATATATTTGTTTTCTAAAAATATGACATCTCTACTCACATCTGAAATGGTGTCGCATTTTCTACTGCTACAGTTGCAGCTCTATTTCGAAGATAAGCAGCTGTTGAAATCGCCTCAGCCCAAAAACGTTCATCCAATGCGCTGTGAACCAGCATGCTCCTTGCCATTTCAACAAGAGTTCTGTTGGCACGTTCTGCCACTCCATTCTGCTGCGGTGTATACGGAACCGTCAGCTGACGCCTTATTCCACACTCGTTCAAAAAATCGTTAAATTTAGTGGATAAGTACTCACCGCCGTTGTCGCTACGAAGAGTCTTAATTTTACATCCTGTCTGCATCTCAGACAATGCCTTAAACGATTTGAATGCTGTAAAAATCTCGTCTTTGGTCTTGAGACAATATACAGATATATATCTCGATTTATCATCAATAAATGTGGCGAAGTATCGAGATCCACCTATAGATTTTACGTTTATAGGACCACATATGTCTGAATGTACTAGCTCAAGAAGTTTTTTAGCACGATTTTCACTTTCTTTTGGAAATGGTGCTGCACTTATTTTAGATTTTGCACATGTTACACAGTTATTTATTGGCAATTTTTTTAATATTTAGTCCGTGAATTAATTGTTTTTGTGACATTTTTAGAAGACTTTTTTCGTTTATATGTCCGAAACGATAGTGCCATTGAATAAATTTGTTGGTTGATTCTGCCAAAAAACATTTATTTTTGGTATGATTTTTTAAAATAAATAAACCACCTTCTTTTCGGGCTCGTAAAATAATTTCACCGGAGTCTTTTTTTATTATTGCCCGTTGATTTTTGAATTCAACTATAAGACCACTTTCCACTGCTTTGGCAACAGATAAAAAATTAGTTTGCACACTCGGCACATATAAAACGTTTTTCAGAATAACATTTTTAATTTTCACGTCACCTCGTCCTTTCGAAAATATATAATTTTCACCTGCTAATGCAATTTTTTCTTTATAATCTTCAATCTTTATAAACAAATTTTTATCGCAACATAAGTGCGAAGTCGCGCCACTATCAACACACCAAACTTCTTTATTCAGCCCTTGCATCGAAACAGAGGCTAAAATTGAGAATGACTGTTCATTGCCTTTATAGTTCTGTCTTCTTTTAGTTTCTTTACAGTTCGCAACATAGTGTCCATGACGTCCACAATTGTAACATTTACCGCTGACTCTTCGCGTGTTTTTGTTATATGACGTCTTCACATTTGAATTATTTTGAAAATTGGTTTTTATATCCGAATCTCTCCCGGTATTTGAACGAACAATAAATGCCTGGTTAGCATTTGCATTGTCTGTTTTTTCTACCCGTCTTTCACCTTCTTCTAGAAGTTTAATTTTGATCAAATTTAAAGACGGTAATGAATCACGCGTTTCTATTGCGACCACAAAGTTGTCAAATGACTCAGGTAAGTTTGAAAGTAAAATTATCGTTAGCATTTCCTCTGGGATATTACAGTCAGTTTCTGACAATTTTTCCACGATATCAAAAAATGTATTAATGTATTTTGTCATATTTTCGTTTTCCGACTTACGGTGATTTAACAATAGTTTAAATAACGAAATTTTTCGCGCAGGTCCCGTTGGCTGGTAAACTTCTTTGAGTTTTTTCCAAGCCATTTCTGCAGTCTCGCAGTGACGCACATGATTAATTTGTGACGACTTTATGCATAATATTATGCTGGCTAATGCCTTTTCGTCCATAATTTCAACGCGCTCTTTTTCCGTAACCGATAATTCACTTCTTTTAATTTTTCCGCTGGTAATTGCCCAAAGTTCTGCGTGTATTAGAACACTTTTCATCTGAATGGACCACGACGCATAGTTCGTCTCGTCCAATTTTTCAATAGCACATAGCCCGGAGACACTCATATTGACACGCGAGATACCCAATCTTACGAATTAATTATTAATTATTCTGCGTTGGGACCTGGGCCCATAACCTATTGGATTCTAAAAAGCTTATATATATTTTTCAGATATTTTAAAATAGAAAAACTGAAACATAGGAATATGACAATGAGATTGAACAGTTAATATAAACGAAAGTGTTATATAAACAAGTATGATATGTGTTGTTTGGTTCATACATATTTAACAAATTTAATTTATTTTAATTTAATTTAATTTAATTTAATTTAATTTAATTTAATTTAATTTAATTTAATTTAATTTAATTTAATTTAATTTAATTTAATTTAATTTAATTTAATTTAATTTAATTTAATTTAATTTAATTTAATTTAATTTAATTTAATTTAATTTAATTTAATTTAATTTAATTTAATTTAATTTAATTTAATTTAATTTAATTTAATTTAATTTAATTTAATTTAATTTAATTTAATTTAATTTAATTTAATTTAATTTAATTTAATTTAATTTAATTTAATTTAATTTAATTTAATTTAATTTAATTTAATTTAATTTAATTTAATTTAATTTAATTTAATTTAATTTAATTTAATTTAATTTAATTTAATTTAATTTAATTTAATTTAATTTAATTTAATTTAATTTAATTTAATTTAATTTAATTTAATTTAATTTAATTTAATTTAATTTAATTTAATTTAATTTAATTTAATTTAATTTAATTTAATTTAATTTAATTTAATTTAATTTAATTTAATTTAATTTAATTTAATTTAATTTAATTTAATTTAATTTAATTTAATTTAATTTAATTTAATTTAATTTAATTTAATTTAATTTAATTTAATTTAATTTAATTTAATTTAATTTAATTTAATTTAATTTAATTTAATTTAATTTAATTTAATTTAATTTAATTTAATTTAATTTAATTTAATTTAATTTAATTTAATTTAATTTAATTTAATTTAATTTAATTTAATTTAATTTAATTTAATTTAATTTAATTTAATTTAATTTAATTTAATTTAATTTAATTTAATTTAATTTAATTTAATTTAATTTAATTTAATTTAATTTAATTTAATTTAATTTAATTTAATTTAATTTAATTTAATTTAATTTAATTTAATTTAATTTAATTTAATTTAATTTAATTTAATTTAATTTAATTTAATTTAATTTAATTTAATTTAATTTAATTTAATTTAATTTAATTTAATTTAATTTAATTTAATTTAATTTAATTTAATTTAATTTAATTTAATTTAATTTAATTTAATTTAATTTAATTTAATTTAATTTAATTTAATTTAATTTAATTTAATTTAATTTAATTTAATTTAATTTAATTTAATTTAATTTAATTTAATTTAATTTAATTTAATTTAATTTAATTTAATTTAATTTAATTTAATTTAATTTAATTTAATTTAATTTAATTTAATTTAATTTAATTTAATTTAATTTAATTTAATTTAATTTAATTTAATTTAATTTAATTTAATTTAATTTAATTTAATTTAATTTAATTTAATTTAATTTAATTTAATTTAATTTAATTTAATTTAATTTAATTTAATTTAATTTAATTTAATTTAATTTAATTTAATTTAATTTAATTTAATTTAATTTAATTTAATTTAATTTAATTTAATTTAATTTAATTTAATTTAATTTAATTTAATTTAATTTAATTTAATTTAATTTAATTTAATTTAATTTAATTTAATTTAATTTAATTTAATTTAATTTAATTTAATTTAATTTAATTTAATTTAATTTAATTTAATTTAATTTAATTTAATTTAATTTAATTTAATTTAATTTAATTTAATTTAATTTAATTTAATTTAATTTAATTTAATTTAATTTAATTTAATTTAATTTAATTTAATTTAATTTAATTTAATTTAATTTAATTTAATTTAATTTAATTTAATTTAATTTAATTTAATTTAATTTAATTTAATTTAATTTAATTTAATTTAATTTAATTTAATTTAATTTAATTTAATTTAATTTAATTTAATTTAATTTAATTTAATTTAATTTAATTTAATTTAATTTAATTTAATTTAATTTAATTTAATTTAATTTAATTTAATTTAATTTAATTTAATTTAATTTAATTTAATTTAATTTAATTTAATTTAATTTAATTTAATTTAATTTAATTTAATTTAATTTAATTTAATTTAATTTAATTTAATTTAATTTAATTTAATTTAATTTAATTTAATTTAATTTAATTTAATTTAATTTAATTTAATTTAATTTAATTTAATTTAATTTAATTTAATTTAATTTAATTTAATTTAATTTAATTTAATTTAATTTAATTTAATTTAATTTAATTTAATTTAATTTAATTTAATTTAATTTAATTTAATTTAATTTAATTTAATTTAATTTAATTTAATTTAATTTAATTTAATTTAATTTAATTTAATTTAATTTAATTTAATTTAATTTAATTTAATTTAATTTAATTTAATTTAATTTAATTTAATTTAATTTAATTTAATTTAATTTAATTTAATTTAATTTAATTTAATTTAATTTAATTTAATTTAATTTAATTTAATTTAATTTAATTTAATTTAATTTAATTTAATTTAATTTAATTTAATTTAATTTAATTTAATTTAATTTAATTTAATTTAATTTAATTTAATTTAATTTAATTTAATTTAATTTAATTTAATTTAATTTAATTTAATTTAATTTAATTTAATTTAATTTAATTTAATTTAATTTAATTTAATTTAATTTAATTTAATTTAATTTAATTTAATTTAATTTAATTTAATTTAATTTAATTTAATTTAATTTAATTTAATTTAATTTAATTTAATTTAATTTAATTTAATTTAATTTAATTTAATTTAATTTAATTTAATTTAATTTAATTTAATTTAATTTAATTTAATTTAATTTAATTTAATTTAATTTAATTTAATTTAATTTAATTTAATTTAATTTAATTTAATTTAATTTAATTTAATTTAATTTAATTTAATTTAATTTAATTTAATTTAATTTAATTTAATTTAATTTAATTTAATTTAATTTAATTTAATTTAATTTAATTTAATTTAATTTAATTTAATTTAATTTAATTTAATTTAATTTAATTTAATTTAATTTAATTTAATTTAATTTAATTTAATTTAATTTAATTTAATTTAATTTAATTTAATTTAATTTAATTTAATTTAATTTAATTTAATTTAATTTAATTTAATTTAATTTAATTTAATTTAATTTAATTTAATTTAATTTAATTTAATTTAATTTAATTTAATTTAATTTAATTTAATTTAATTTAATTTAATTTAATTTAATTTAATTTAATTTAATTTAATTTAATTTAATTTAATTTAATTTAATTTAATTTAATTTAATTTAATTTAATTTAATTTAATTTAATTTAATTTAATTTAATTTAATTTAATTTAATTTAATTTAATTTAATTTAATTTAATTTAATTTAATTTAATTTAATTTAATTTAATTTAATTTAATTTAATTTAATTTAATTTAATTTAATTTAATTTAATTTAATTTAATTTAATTTAATTTAATTTAATTTAATTTAATTTAATTTAATTTAATTTAATTTAATTTAATTTAATTTAATTTAATTTAATTTAATTTAATTTAATTTAATTTAATTTAATTTAATTTAATTTAATTTAATTTAATTTAATTTAATTTAATTTAATTTAATTTAATTTAATTTAATTTAATTTAATTTAATTTAATTTAATTTAATTTAATTTAATTTAATTTAATTTAATTTAATTTAATTTAATTTAATTTAATTTAATTTAATTTAATTTAATTTAATTTAATTTAATTTAATTTAATTTAATTTAATTTAATTTAATTTAATTTAATTTAATTTAATTTAATTTAATTTAATTTAATTTAATTTAATTTAATTTAATTTAATTTAATTTAATTTAATTTAATTTAATTTAATTTAATTTAATTTAATTTAATTTAATTTAATTTAATTTAATTTAATTTAATTTAATTTAATTTAATTTAATTTAATTTAATTTAATTTAATTTAATTTAATTTAATTTAATTTAATTTAATTTAATTTAATTTAATTTAATTTAATTTAATTTAATTTAATTTAATTTAATTTAATTTAATTTAATTTAATTTAATTTAATTTAATTTAATTTAATTTAATTTAATTTAATTTAATTTAATTTAATTTAATTTAATTTAATTTAATTTAATTTAATTTAATTTAATTTAATTTAATTTAATTTAATTTAATTTAATTTAATTTAATTTAATTTAATTTAATTTAATTTAATTTAATTTAATTTAATTTAATTTAATTTAATTTAATTTAATTTAATTTAATTTAATTTAATTTAATTTAATTTAATTTAATTTAATTTAATTTAATTTAATTTAATTTAATTTAATTTAATTTAATTTAATTTAATTTAATTTAATTTAATTTAATTTAATTTAATTTAATTTAATTTAATTTAATTTAATTTAATTTAATTTAATTTAATTTAATTTAATTTAATTTAATTTAATTTAATTTAATTTAATTTAATTTAATTTAATTTAATTTAATTTAATTTAATTTAATTTAATTTAATTTAATTTAATTTAATTTAATTTAATTTAATTTAATTTAATTTAATTTAATTTAATTTAATTTAATTTAATTTAATTTAATTTAATTTAATTTAATTTAATTTAATTTAATTTAATTTAATTTAATTTAATTTAATTTAATTTAATTTAATTTAATTTAATTTAATTTAATTTAATTTAATTTAATTTAATTTAATTTAATTTAATTTAATTTAATTTAATTTAATTTAATTTAATTTAATTTAATTTAATTTAATTTAATTTAATTTAATTTAATTTAATTTAATTTAATTTAATTTAATTTAATTTAATTTAATTTAATTTAATTTAATTTAATTTAATTTAATTTAATTTAATTTAATTTAATTTAATTTAATTTAATTTAATTTAATTTAATTTAATTTAATTTAATTTAATTTAATTTAATTTAATTTAATTTAATTTAATTTAATTTAATTTAATTTAATTTAATTTAATTTAATTTAATTTAATTTAATTTAATTTAATTTAATTTAATTTAATTTAATTTAATTTAATTTAATTTAATTTAATTTAATTTAATTTAATTTAATTTAATTTAATTTAATTTAATTTAATTTAATTTAATTTAATTTAATTTAATTTAATTTAATTTAATTTAATTTAATTTAATTTAATTTAATTTAATTTAATTTAATTTAATTTAATTTAATTTAATTTAATTTAATTTAATTTAATTTAATTTAATTTAATTTAATTTAATTTAATTTAATTTAATTTAATTTAATTTAATTTAATTTAATTTAATTTAATTTAATTTAATTTAATTTAATTTAATTTAATTTAATTTAATTTAATTTAATTTAATTTAATTTAATTTAATTTAATTTAATTTAATTTAATTTAATTTAATTTAATTTAATTTAATTTAATTTAATTTAATTTAATTTAATTTAATTTAATTTAATTTAATTTAATTTAATTTAATTTAATTTAATTTAATTTAATTTAATTTAATTTAATTTAATTTAATTTAATTT
Source organism: Conops quadrifasciatus (assembly GCA_949752815.1). Taxonomy (NCBI): domain Eukaryota; kingdom Metazoa; phylum Arthropoda; class Insecta; order Diptera; family Conopidae; genus Conops; species Conops quadrifasciatus. Next base: position 3,923 of record CATKHX010000005.1, on the reverse strand, counting down.
AATTTAATTTAATTTAATTTAATTTAATTTAATTTAATTTAATTTAATTTAATTTAATTTAATTTAATTTAATTTAATTTAATTTAATTTAATTTAATTTAATTTAATTTAATTTAATTTAATTTAATTTAATTTAATTTAATTTAATTTAATTTAATTTAATTTAATTTAATTTAATTTAATTTAATTTAATTTAATTTAATTTAATTTAATTTAATTTAATTTAATTTAATTTAATTTAATTTAATTTAATTTAATTTAATTTAATTTAATTTAATTTAATTTAATTTAATTTAATTTAATTTAATTTAATTTAATTTAATTTAATTTAATTTAATTTAATTTAATTTAATTTAATTTAATTTAATTTAATTTAATTTAATTTAATTTAATTTAATTTAATTTAATTTAATTTAATTTAATTTAATTTAATTTAATTTAATTTAATTTAATTTAATTTAATTTAATTTAATTTAATTTAATTTAATTTAATTTAATTTAATTTAATTTAATTTAATTTAATTTAATTTAATTTAATTTAATTTAATTTAATTTAATTTAATTTAATTTAATTTAATTTAATTTAATTTAATTTAATTTAATTTAATTTAATTTAATTTAATTTAATTTAATTTAATTTAATTTAATTTAATTTAATTTAATTTAATTTAATTTAATTTAATTTAATTTAATTTAATTTAATTTAATTTAATTTAATTTAATTTAATTTAATTTAATTTAATTTAATTTAATTTAATTTAATTTAATTTAATTTAATTTAATTTAATTTAATTTAATTTAATTTAATTTAATTTAATTTAATTTAATTTAATTTAATTTAATTTAATTTAATTTAATTTAATTTAATTTAATTTAATTTAATTTAATTTAATTTAATTTAATTTAATTTAATTTAATTTAATTTAATTTAATTTAATTTAATTTAATTTAATTTAATTTAATTTAATTTAATTTAATTTAATTTAATTTAATTTAATTTAATTTAATTTAATTTAATTTAATTTAATTTAATTTAATTTAATTTAATTTAATTTAATTTAATTTAATTTAATTTAATTTAATTTAATTTAATTTAATTTAATTTAATTTAATTTAATTTAATTTAATTTAATTTAATTTAATTTAATTTAATTTAATTTAATTTAATTTAATTTAATTTAATTTAATTTAATTTAATTTAATTTAATTTAATTTAATTTAATTTAATTTAATTTAATTTAATTTAATTTAATTTAATTTAATTTAATTTAATTTAATTTAATTTAATTTAATTTAATTTAATTTAATTTAATTTAATTTAATTTAATTTAATTTAATTTAATTTAATTTAATTTAATTTAATTTAATTTAATTTAATTTAATTTAATTTAATTTAATTTAATTTAATTTAATTTAATTTAATTTAATTTAATTTAATTTAATTTAATTTAATTTAATTTAATTTAATTTAATTTAATTTAATTTAATTTAATTTAATTTAATTTAATTTAATTTAATTTAATTTAATTTAATTTAATTTAATTTAATTTAATTTAATTTAATTTAATTTAATTTAATTTAATTTAATTTAATTTAATTTAATTTAATTTAATTTAATTTAATTTAATTTAATTTAATTTAATTTAATTTAATTTAATAATTTAATTTAATTTAATTTAATTTAATTTAATTTAATTTAATTCAATTTAATTTAATTTAATTTAATTTAATTTAATTTAATTTAATTTAATTTAATTTAATTTTGTTGAATATTTGTATATTTGCAACTCAACATATTTCTACTTTATGTTTGATGATTTGTTTCAATCAATGTAACTTTTGCTTCTAAGATTTTTCCTGTCGATTATTTTCTTATTTTTTCACTAGTTCGATTTGAATAAATGCTTGGAATAAACGTGTGTCGTTTTTCGTCTTTTCATCTGAAATTGAATTTATAATTTCATCAGGTTATGGGCCCAGATCCCAAATTGTAAACTGCGTGTATAGAATTGCTATCGTTAACTTTCGCGGAAAATATAACCAAAATGAGTGTGTCCGGGTTATGTGCGATAGAAAAATTGGACGATACCAATTACGTCTCGTGGTCGGTACAAATGAAAAGTGTACTGGTATACGCTGAACTGTGGGCGGTAGTGTGCGGAAAATTAAAGAAAAATGATACTATGAGTGTCATCGAAACAGAGCGTTTAGATATTATGAACGAAAAGGCTCTTGCCAGCATAATGCTCTGCATCAAACCGTCTCAGATCAATCATGTGCGACATAGTGATACAGCGGAAAAGGCTTGGAACAAATTGAAAGAAATTTACCAGCCTACGGGACCTGCGCGTAAAATTTGTCTAATTAAGCAGCTTTTAAGCCATCGTTTGTCGGAGGGCGATAGTGTGACAAATCATGTTAATAATTTTTATGAAATTGTTGAAAAGTTGTCAGAGGCTGGAAGTCAAATTCCAGAGGAACTGCTTACTGTGATTTTACTCTCAAGTTTGCCAGTGTCATATGAAAATTTTGTTGTCGCAATAGAAACGCGTGACATTTTACCACCTTTAAACATGTTGAAGCTAAAGCTTCTCGAAGAAGGTGAAAGACGTTTTGAAAAGGTTGACAGTCCGCATGCATACGTTACCCGTGCCGATACCGGAAAACAGCCAATTAAAAATTATGGCGGCGCGAGTGGTTCAAACTTTAAAAATAGTAACAAACGCGTAAAAGGAAAATGTTTTAATTGTGGTCGTCGTGGACATTATGCTTCAAATTGTCGTGAATCTAAAGGCGCGCAACAGAAAGGAAATTTGAATGAACGACAACATCATAATGAACAATCGTTCTCGATTTTAGCTTCTGCTTCATTGCAAGTGTTGTCGCAAGATGCTTGGTGCATTGACAGCGGCGCGACTTCGCATTTGTGTTGTAATAAAAAACTATTCACTACAATTAACTTTCATAAAGAAAAAATTTTGCTAGCAGGTGACAATTATGTTTATTCTGAAGGTCTCGGTGACGTAAAAATCGAAAATGTGAGATTAAAAAACGTATTATATGTACCGAATATTCAAAGCAATTTTATTTCTGTAAGCAAAGCTTTGGACAGTGGATTCATTGTTAATTTCAAAAATAAACAAGCGATTATAAAAAACAGTAAAGACGAGATTGTTCTAAAAGCAGAAAAAGAATATGGATTATTCGTTTTTAGAAATGGTAGCCAAAATAAATGCTTATATGCAGAATCATCGGACAGTGAAGTTATTAAATGGCACAAGAGATTTGGCCATATTAACTTTAAAAGCCTGCAAGAAATGGCACAACAAAATTTAGTTCGTGGACTTAAAATAAGAAAATTGCCAATAAATGAGTGCGTTACATGTGCGAAATGTAAACTAAGTGTTCTCTCATTTCCAAAAATTTCAGAAAATCGTGCTAAAAATCTTCTCGAACTCGTGCATACGGACATTTGCGGTCCTGTAAATGTGAAATCTATAGGCGGATCTCGATATTTTGCAACTTTTATCGATGATAAATCGCGTTATACATTCGTTTATTTGCTAAAGACGAGAGAAGAGATTTTTGAAGTTTTTAAATCATATAAGGCATTGGTTGAACGAGAAACCGGATATAAAATTAAGTGCCTTCGCAGCGATAATGGCGGTGAGTACGTATCAAAAAGATTCAATCATTTTTTGAGCGAGTGCGGCATAAAAAGGCAGCTGACAGTACCACATACGCCTCAGCAAAATGGAGTTGCTGAACGAGCGAACAGGACACTCGTTGAGATGGCAAGAACCATGTTAGTCCAAAGTGCGTTGGACGAAAGTTTTTGGGCTGAAGCAATTGCGACTTCAGTATATTTACGCAATCGTGCAGAAACTGCAGCTGTAAAAAATTCAACGCCGTATGAAGTATGG
>CATKHX010000004.1:7500-12771 GCA_949752815.1 Conops quadrifasciatus | reverse complement strand
AGGCTGTCGTCGAGGACACCTGGAAGACAAGCCTATGTTCGTCTTCGAGGACATTTTCATACGAATGTCGCATTTGTCTTTGACGACAATAAGAGCGACAGTGTCCTCAATATTGTCTTCGACGACAACAAGAGCGACAGTGTCCTCAATGCTGTCTTCGACGACAACAAGAGCGACAGTGTCCTCAATGTTGTCTTCGATGGCAATTAACGAAAATGTCGCCGCAGAAAATAAAAAAAAAATAGCCTAGAAACTACCATAGCACCACCAGAATCGTCCCTAGGACTTTATTTTGTGATATTTTGCAGACAAATATTAATTTAAATTTTATTTATAAATTTTTAGAAATGATCGTTGCGGGATTCGAACCCTCACTCTCAATATTACTAGGCGAGCACTTACTCCACTAGGCTATTGAGAGCCGCTTGGTTTGTTATATTTTTTTTTTATATCAATCACAATTTAAAATCAACGAACGACTGAAAATTGGAAAAAAATTGAAGTATATTTGAAAAGTCATAATAACAAATGCTCGTTGCTATGCTTAATTTTAAATTGTTGGTTGCTTACAAGACAACCTGCAGAACTTGTCCCTCACAATATCCGATTGGGGACAATTTGCATTCCGTGTCAAAATAAAAAATTTTAACGACAAATAGGAATTTGTCTTGCAAGATCTCTTCGAGGATGATGTCTTCGACGAAGCTTTGAACTACTGGGTAGTTATTCCTTGAAATTGCATTTGTGATTGCTTAAAATTGAATTGCCTTGACATTTTTTTTTGAAATGTCTAAACTTCAAATTACAGAAAAAAACAAAGCAGATTGAGCGAGAATTGTGTTGTGTGGGATTCTAAAATGAGTACATAAAACGTTGAACATACCCAGTGGTAAAAATGGTCATGATAACATCGATGATATCCTCATGATTTCGTGTGCCGTATCGACTCGATTCGGCATCCATTTTTCGCATTACATTTACACATAGATTGCCTAGGGACCAGGAGTACTTCGGGTTCTTGCCTACGGTGTAAGCGAGTAATGAATGAGGCCTGTATACGCAATCAATTCGCTGCCTAGCTACGAAATCTACACCCTTGCTTCGATTTCACCTTACGCCGTAAGGGAGGTTCGTAAGCAGTACTTACTTTTCTCGCTTACAACTTCGTGGCGAAGTACTTTGAAATTCATCGACAAAATCAGTACGCAATAATCAATGATTTTCAAAGGCCTTCGCTACATTTACCACTGGGTAGTAATATTAAAAAGAAAACAAATAATTAATTTCATTAATTTAATTAATTTTCGCCTTGCCGAAACTTGTATTCCCTACACCAGTGACGGCGAACCTTTTCGCACTTCTCAAAAAGGTCGAATTGTTGTTTATTATTTTTTTAGTTCTAGCTGGTGGGTCACTAAGTCGGTGGCGTCGCTTTGGGAAAGAGGAGGGGAGGACGGTTAAACCCCTTTTCTTTGTTCTCACTTTTAAAATCCTCTAAAAAGTTTACGTTTCCTTTTTGTTTTAAAACTTTTACTTTTGCAAGTGAAGAGCGAAAGCCGGGTCGAAGTAATTATAATTATATAAACGGGGTGTTACCCAGTCATCGTTTAGTGAAACGGTTCACAACGAAAGGACGAAACACGATTTTTTAAGACTACGTATATACGTCATACACAGGTGCAGAGATGCGATAGAAAATCAGGTAGCCAATGTCCATTAAAAACTAAGTTTATAAAAATCAATGCGTGTCTGACCCGCACTTCATAAGTTCGCCATCACTGCCCTACACCCTTAGTTGTCGAATTGAAATGAAAATAAACGTGATCCGCCAAATTTTTTATTTCACTTTTAGATAGTTAATTTAGATCTACGAGTATTAACTCATTTTCAACATCGCTTCTCTTTAAAAACCTCTACACAGGGTGTTGTGCATAAGATGCGACATAAGCTCAGGATGAATAGGTTTTTTAGATTAGACCATACTCAGGGGATGCCCCCTCTCCATGCAAGCATTTGTTGGTCTGTGAAAGGAAGATGGGTTAGTGGGTGGGGGGAAAAGAAGAGTAGTGACGATGGACACTTGCTTTAAAGGATTTGACATTATATTCAGACGGGAAGACACTCGCAGGGAGATTGTTCCATAGTCGAACAGTCCGGCCGAAGAATGAGACCTCGCGTTAAAGCGATGTGCGTTGGAGCGGTATCGAAACGTGAAAGGGGTGAGCCGTTTGGGACAGCCGTGTTGGTCTATTGAATACCTTGGCGGGTGGAACCAGGTTAGCCAACTCCCCCGAGCATCTACCAAAAAAATAACGGTAGAATAACGACAGAAATAACGATTCAATAAAGTTGGATACCCTACTTTCTCCTATTAGCTTTATAGCACGACTTTGAACACGGTCCAGGAGCTGCAGATATGTTCTGGAAGCCCCTGACCATATATGCCAATTGTACTTCATTTTGGGGCGAATGTAGGTGACGTAGATCGTGCGAAGATCGACAGGAGTGAAGTATACCTTTCACCGCTTTTAAAAGCCCGGGCACTTCGCTGCTTCCTTCGACACATCGAAAATCATTCCAACGAAGATCACACTGGACATACCCATAACATCAAGAGCCGTCTACTCGCTAACATCCACGCCACTCACATTAAGGACGGGACAGGGATTACCCTCCATTCGCTTGTGAGTTAAGATGCAGCTTTGGGTCTTACTCGCATTAAAGTTGACCTGATTTGCTCGACCCCACTCATAGGTTTTGTCAAGGTCGCTTTGGAGTATGTTACCCATGATTCGCCTCTTTTCGCTAATATAAGACCTCGAAGGTCGTTTGGAGAACGAGTATAAGTGACAAAGGCTGCTGTCATCAGCGAATAGACGTGATTATGAGTCAACGACAAAAGGTCGAAGGACAGGACAGAACCCTGCGGAACTCCAGAATTAATGGAGTAGTCATCGGAAGCGAAGCCGTCTATCACAACCCGGATAGAACGTCCACTGAGGAAGCTCGAGATCCATCGAGTGAAGGTATTACCGACTCCATATGCATCGAGTTTTGAAACAAGTGCTTTATGCCACACTCGATCAAATGCTTTGGAGATATCAAGAGCAAAAACTACTCTCACCGAAATGGTGGATACTATTGCTCCATCGTTCGGTGAGAAACGCCTCAGGTCGCCAGTTGAACGATGAGTACGAAAACCGTATTGGCGATCACAGCAATTCATTGCGCTCTAGATACCTCAACAAGTTGAAATTAACTACGCTCTCCATGACTTTGGAAAGGGTAGAGCAGATTCCTATGGGCCGGTAATTTGCAGGGTTCGTAGCCTCGCCTTTTTTGGGGATTGGCTGCACGTTCGCTATCTTCCCGAAGTGCGGAAAAACTCCAGTGGTGTAAGACAAATTGAAGAGGTTGGGTCGAGACAAGAAAAAAATCGGATGGGAGGGGGTCAATCTTCCCACCGTTTAGGCGTGAGGGAGATGTTCGACAAAATGCCTTAAAATGTTAAAGTCATAAAAACAAGACTTTACATCCATGATGAGTAGAAACATCACAAGAAAAGTCCTCAAGCAAGAGCGCTTTGAAAAGCCAGGATCTCAATGCTTTACATGCTTTTTATACTCTACAACCGAAAGGATGAGGGTATATTCAATTTGTTCTTTCGTTTGTAACGCCTCCTTTGTTTGTAACGCCTCCTTCTGGCTCAGAATCACCTCCTGATTCGATTTAGCCCTGTCCGTCCGTTTGTGGAAATCCGCCCGCCCACTTTTTATCACTTCGACAGATGCGGATGTAGGGTATATGAGCTTTGGACAGGCCGAAGATAACGCTCTTGTTAAATTTAGTCACTAGGTCGAATAGTCACTGAGAGAATTCAGTTAAAATCTTGAAAAAATGTCAAAGGTAAATTCCCCTTTCAATTTTGGATAAAACGCTAAAATCCAAACCCTAGGCGCGTCCTAGGATTTTGCAGAACACTTACGAAACATACATTGTCTGACATTTCATTTGTATGCCAATAAACGAACAATTTTTTTGTAATGATAAATTTCTAATGAGTTTCGGAGTAAGTTTCCGTCATCCCTTATCAATTTTGGTTTAGAGACAAACCGTTTCGGCGATGTGCCGTCTTCATTGTCTTTTTTCGCTCTAGTTAACTTGTACTTGTTCACGTCTTTTTATTTTGCCATGAGCGAGCAGGTAGCCTTGTTCTGGTTAGTTCGTATTAGAGAGCTGCATAAGTCGACTTACAAGCCAATTAAAACAAAAAAAAAATTTTCAAGCATTGCCTGTTGTTGCTTTTTTAAACAAGTGTGACTGTCCAAAAATTTTTGCAAACCCAATAACAGCACAATAAAAAAAGACTGGACAATACATGCTTGAATTGAAGACAAGGAAAAAGATAGTCATCACGTTTTTTATTAACAGAGCAACAACAAAAACACTAAATGTATACTGCGGACAACGAAAAAATAGTCTGACAACGAAAAACTATTGGCAAGAAGAACGAAATTTCTAGTTCCTTTGTATCTTTACTTGCCGATAATGTTTAGACCAGAGAGGCACTGAAAAGAGAGGCAAGTAAAGATACAAAGAAACGGAAAAAACTAGAAATTTCGTTCTTCACGCTAGTACTTTTTCGTTGTCGCAGTGTTTCTTCGTTTTTTTCAATTCTCCTTTGTTGTCGTAATTTCAACAACGTGAGGCGTGAGGGTATGTTGAATTGTTCAACGTGTTCAATTCAAAAACGCAGCTACACTCTCTTTTACTATTTCTATTATACGAGTATTTGTGTTTTGATTGGTTCCGGTTGCCGACTCATTTTCTTTTAACAAACCTGGTAAGTGTAATTGTCATTTAGTGCCTAGCTGTTTTCAAAACGACCTATGCAGCTCTCTAGTTCGTATCTCTTCTGGCATGGGGTAACAGGTAGCAGAATTTGGGTTTTTCCTAATTGGTTTTTTTGGTTAGTTTTTTTGTGTTACTTGTTAGTCTGTGGTCTATGTATATATTTTAATTGCACGGTCTTTTTTTAATTGTATTTTATAGACAGGTGGTAAAAGTCAGTAATTTTTATACCCTTCACACGAGGAGGTGAGGGTATATTCACTTTGTGTTTCCGTTTGTAACGCATTAAAGGAGGCATGGCAGGTATAGAAAAGTATACATATTCTGGCTCAGAATCACCTTCTGATTCGATTTAGCCCTGTCCGTCCATATGTCTGTCTGCCCGTCTGTGAAAATAACTTATTATCGTCATAAAATTTG
>CATKHX010000004.1:0-2500 GCA_949752815.1 Conops quadrifasciatus | reverse complement strand
ATATAGATATAGATATAGATATAGATATAGATATAGATATAGATATAGATATAGATATAGATATAGATATAGATATAGATATAGATATAGATATAGATATAGATATAGATATAGATATAGATATAGATATAGATATAGATATAGATATAGATATAGATATAGATATAGATATAGATATAGATATAGATATAGATATAGATATAGATATAGATATAGATATAGATATAGATATAGATATAGATATAGATATAGATATAGATATAGATATAGATATAGATATAGATATAGATATAGATATAGATATAGATATAGATATAGATATAGATATAGATATAGATATAGATATAGATATAGATATAGATATAGATATAGATATAGATATAGATATAGATATAGATATAGATATAGATATAGATATAGATATAGATATAGATATAGATATAGATATAGATATAGATATAGATATAGATATAGATATAGATATAGATATAGATATAGATATAGATATAGATATAGATATAGATATAGATATAGATATAGATATAGATATAGATATAGATATAGATATAGATATAGATATAGATATAGATATAGATATAGATATAGATATAGATATAGATATAGATATAGATATAGATATAGATATAGATATAGATATAGATATAGATATAGATATAGATATAGATATAGATATAGATATAGATATAGATATAGATATAGATATAGATATAGATATAGATATAGATATAGATATAGATATAGATATAGATATAGATATAGATATAGATATAGATATAGATATAGATATAGATATAGATATAGATATAGATATAGATATAGATATAGATATAGATATAGATATAGATATAGATATAGATATAGATATAGATATAGATATAGATATAGATATAGATATAGATATAGATATAGATATAGATATAGATATAGATATAGATATAGATATAGATATAGATATAGATATAGATATAGATATAGATATAGATATAGATATAGATATAGATATAGATATAGATATAGATATAGATATAGATATAGATATAGATATAGATATAGATATAGATATAGATATAGATATAGATATAGATATAGATATAGATATAGATATAGATATAGATATAGATATAGATATAGATATAGATATAGATATAGATATAGATATAGATATAGATATAGATATAGATATAGATATAGATATAGATATAGATATAGATATAGATATAGATATAGATATAGATATAGATATAGATATAGATATAGATATAGATATAGATATAGATATAGATATAGATATAGATATAGATATAGATATAGATATAGATATAGATATAGATATAGATATAGATATAGATATAGATATAGATATAGATATAGATATAGATATAGATATAGATATAGATATAGATATAGATATAGATATAGATATAGATATAGATATAGATATAGATATAGATATAGATATAGATATAGATATAGATATAGATATAGATATAGATATAGATATAGATATAGATATAGATATAGATATAGATATAGATATAGATATAGATATAGATATAGATATAGATATAGATATAGATATAGATATAGATATAGATATAGATATAGATATAGATATAGATATAGATATAGATATAGATATAGATATAGATATAGATATAGATATAGATATAGATATAGATATAGAGATATAGATATAGATATAGATATAGATATAGATATAGATATAGATATAGATATAGATATAGATATAGATATAGATATAGATATAGATATAGATATAGATATAGATATAGATATAGATATAGATATAGATATAGATATAGATATAGATATAGATATAGATATAGATATAGATATAGATATAGATATAGATATAGATATAGATATAGATATAGATATAGATATAGATATAGATATAGATATAGATATAGATATAGATATAGATATAGATATAGATATAGATATAGATATAGATATAGATATAGATATAGATATAGATATAGATATAGATATAGATATAGATATAGATATAGATATAGATATAGATATAGATATAGATATAGATATAGATATAGATATAGATATAGATATAGATATAGATATAGATATAGATATAGATATAGATATAGATATAGATATAGATATAGATATAGATATAGATATAGATATAGATATAGATATAGATATAGATATAGATATAGATATAGATATAGATATAGATATAGATATAGATATAGATATAGATATAGATATAGATATAGATATAGATATAGATATAGATATAGATATAGATATAGATATAGATATAGATATAGATATAGATATAGATATAGATATAGATATAGATATAGATATAGATATAGATATAGATATAGATATAGATATAGATATAGATATAGATATAGATATAGATATAGATATAGATATAGATATAGATATAGATATAGATATAGATATAGATATAGATATAGATATAGAT
>CATKHX010000003.1:0-17853 GCA_949752815.1 Conops quadrifasciatus | reverse complement strand
ATAATAATAATAATAATAATAATAATAATAATAATAAATAATAATAATAATAATAATAATAATAATAATAATAATAATAATAATAATAATAATAATAATAATAATAATAATAATAATAATAATAATAATAATAATAATAATAATAATAATAATAATAATAATAATAATAATAATAATAATAATAATATAATTAATAATAATAATAATAATAATAATAATAATAATAATAATAATAATAATAAATAATAATAATAATAATAATAATAATAATAATAATAATAATAATAATAATAATAATATAATAATAATAATAATAATAATAATAATAATAATAATAATAATAATAATAATAATAATAATAATAATAATAATAATAATAATAATAATAATAATAATAATAATAATAATAATAATAATAATAATAATAATAATAATAATAATAATAATAATAATAATAATAATAATAATAATAATAATAATAATAATAATAATAATAATAATAATAATAATAATAATAATAATAATAATAATAATAATAATAATAATAATAATAATAATAATAATAATAATAATAATAATAATAATAATAATAATAATAATAATAATAATAATAATAATAATAATAATAATAATAATAATAATAATAATAATAATAATAATAATAATAATAATAATAATAATAATAATAATAATAATAATAATAATAATAATAATAATAATAATAATAATAATAATAATAATAATAATAATAATAATAATAATAATAATAATAATAATAATAATAATAATAATAATAATAATAATAATAATAATAATAATAATAATAATAATAATAATAATAATAATAATAATAATAATAATAATAATAATAATAATAATAATAATAATAATAATAATAATAATAATAATAATAATAATAATAATAATAATAATAATAATAATAATAATAATATAATAATAATAATAATAATAATAATAATAATAATAATAATAATAATAATAATAATAATAATAATAATAATAATAATAATAATAATAATAATTAATAATAATAATAATAATAATAATAATAATAATAATAATAATAATAATAATAATAATAATAATAATAATAATAATAATATAATAATAATAATAATAATAATAATAATAATATAATAATAAATAATAATAATAATAATAATAATAATAATAATAATAATAATAATAATAATAATAATAATAATAATAATAATAATAATAATAATAATAATAATAATAATAATAATAATAATAATAATATAATAATAATAATAATAATAATAATAATAATAATAATAATAATAATAATAATAATAATAATAATAATAATAATAATAATAATAATAATAATAATAATAATAATAATAATAATAATAATAATAATAATAATAATAATAATAATAATAATAATAATAATAATAATAATAATAATAATAATAATAATAATAATAATAATAATTAATAATAATAATAATAATAATAATAATAATAATAATAATAATAATAATAATAATAATAATAATAATTAATAATAATAATAATAATAATAATAATAATAATAATAATAATAATAATAATAATAATAATAATAATAATAATAATAATAATAATAATAATAATAATAATAATAATAATAATAATAATAATAATAATAATAATAATAATAATAATAATAATAATAATAATAATAATAATAATAATAATAATAATAATAATAATAATAATAATAATAATAATAATAATAATAATAATAATAATAATAATAATAATAATAATAATAATAATAATAATAATAATAATAATAATAATAATAATAATAATAATAATAATAATAATAATAATAATAATAATAATAATAATAATAATAATAATAATAATAATAATAATAATAATAATTATAATAATAATAATAATAATAATAATAATAATAATAATAATAATAATAATAATAATAATAATAATAATAATAATAATAATAATAATAATAATAATAATAATAATAATAATAATAATAATAATAATAATAATAATAATAATAATAATAATAAATAATAATAATAATAATAATAATAATAATAATAATAATAATAATAATAATAATAATAATAATAATAATAATAATAATAATAATAATAATAATAATAATAATAATAATAATAATAATAATAATAATAATAATAATAATAATAATAATAATAATAATAATAATAATAATAATAATAATAATAATAATAATAATAATAATAATAATAATAATAATAATAATAATAATAATAATAATAATAATAATAATAATAATAATAATAATAATAATAATAATAATAATAATAATAATAATAATAATAATAATAATAATAATAATAATAATAATAATAATAATAATAATAATAATAATAATAATAATAATAATAATAATAATAATAATAATAATAATAATAATAATAATAATAATAATAATAATAATAATAATAATAATAATAATAATAATAATAATAATAATAATAATAATAATAATAATAATAATAATAATAATAATAATAATAATAATAATAATAATAATAATAATAATAATAATAATAATAATAATAATAATAATAATAATAATAATAATAATAATAATAATAATAATAATAATAATAATAATAATAATAATAATAATAATAATAATAATAATAATAATAATAATAATAATAATAATAATAATAATAATAATAATAATAATAATAATAATAATAATAATAATAATAATAATAATAATAATAATAATAATAATAATAATAATAATAATAATAATAATAATAATAATAATAATAATAATAATAATAATAATAATAATAATAATAATAATAATAATAATAATAATAATAATAATAATAATAATAATAATAATAATAATAATAATAATAATAATAATAATAATAATAATAATAATAATAATAATAATAATAATAATAATAATAATAATAATAATAATAATAATAATAATAATAATAATAATAATAATAATAATAATAATAATAATAATAATAATAATAATAATAATAATAATAATAATAATAATAATAATAATAATAATAATAATAATAATAATAATAATAATAATAATAATAATAATAATAATAATAATAATAATAATAATAATAATAATAATAATAATAATAATAATAATAATAATAATAATAATAATAATAATAATAATAATAATAATAATAATAATAATAATAATAATAATAATAATAATAATAATAATAATAATAATAATAATAATAATAATAATAATAATAATAATAATAATAATAATAATAATAATAATAATAATAATAATAATAATAATAATAATAATAATAATAATAATAATAATAATAATAATAATAATAATAATAATAATAATAATAATAATAATAATAATAATAATAATAATAATAATAATAATAATAATAATAATAATAATAATAATAATAATAATAATAATAATAATAATAATAATAATAATAATAATAATAATAATAATAATAATAATAATAATAATAATAATAATAATAATAATAATAATAATAATAATAATAATAATAATAATAATAATAATAATAATAATAATAATAATAATAATAATAATAATAATAATAATAATAATAATAATAATAATAATAATAATAATAATAATAATAATAATAATAATAATAATAATAATAATAATAATAATAATAATAATAATAATAATAATAATAATAATAATAATAATAATAATAATAATAATAATAATAATAATAATAATAATAATAATAATAATAATAATAATAATAATAATAATAATAATAATAATAATAATAATAATAATAATAATAATAATAATAATAATAATAATAATAATAATAATAATAATAATAATAATAATAATAATAATAATAATAATAATAATAATAATAATAATAATAATAATAATAATAATAATAATAATAATAATAATAATAATAATAATAATAATAATAATAATAATAATAATAATAATAATAATAATAATAATAATAATAATAATAATAATAATAATAATAATAATAATAATAATAATAATAATAATAATAATAATAATAATAATAATAATAATAATAATAATAATAATAATAATAATAATAATAATAATAATAATAATAATAATAATAATAATAATAATAATAATAATAATAATAATAATAATAATAATAATAATAATAATAATAATAATAATAATAATAATAATAATAATAATAATAATAATAATAATAATAATAATAATAATAATAATAATAATAATAATAATAATAATAATAATAATAATAATAATAATAATAATAATAATAATAATAATGATAATAATGTCCGGGGAGGTTTTGCTAGTTTCCTCTACCGGACGCCTCCCCAGGTGGCGGATGGGGGGATGCCTACCAGATATGGTTGGTACCGAGGAAATCAAATACTCGGGGTGGACCAAAAAACGCCAGAAGGTAAACTGTAAACCAACCCAGAAAAATATGGAGACAAACAATACAAATAATTTAGAAACAGTAACGCTGCCCGAGGCCGTCGGGACACCACCTGGAGCCAGCGCTGGGGGTGACAGCATGCAAGCCGTTGGTGGTCAGTTGCGTAATGGGGCGCTGGCCGGGCAACCCGAAGAAGCAACCATTCACAATAATCAACCAACAATACCTCCACCTTTCCCTGTTAGACGTGTTTTAGTCAGCGATAGCTTACTAACCACAAACACAGGGATACGAAGACAACGTATACAGTGGACAACCGAAATGAACAAGTCAATTATGCGTTGTTACTATATCGCTACAAACTTGGAAACACAGATGACAGCATACCGAATGGAAATGAGAAATCTTTTTATCCAGCAGTACCCACAGTATATAACTCTCACTGAACAAAATGTTGCAGACAGACGTAGAGCAATTATCTTTAGAAAGCTCCTCACCGACCTAGAGCTAAACCAAGTTAAAGATGATGCTAGCCGTTTACTTCACCAGCGTAATAACGCGACGCAGCTCGAACTCGTCCCCCAGCGGGATGATGATACACCGGCTAATGAGACCTCTAGCCCCGATGCAGTTTCCATCGTTTCGACCCCATCTAATGTTTTTCGACGAGAGACTGACGATAGAGTCGCGCAACTAGACCCTGTTGATGGGATGACAGAAGCCGACAGAAAGTTGTTATCTGAAGTTACTAAACAGTTTGACGCAGCTTTGCTGGAATTTGGAGACACAAGCCCATTGGAGAGGGAATCAATTCCAAAAGTGTACCCAGCTTCAATGATTGATAAACTAGCGGCTTTTGTAGACCAGCATATACTACCTCACTACATGTATCAGTCAATGGATCTAAATCGGATAAGTAGCTTGACATATGTCTCAGCAGTTGCAATTGTAAGAACCATGGGGTGGAACACGAAGCCACAACTCGGCAGATCAAGTGCACAGAGACCACAACATCCTATAGTAGACAAGTACCCGCAGTGGGAAAAGCGGCTAATCCAAAAAATCGAAAGGTTGAGAAAAGATATGGGAAGACTAACGGCTTACATGAATGGGGCAAATTCTATGAATATCCTTTCTCAGATCGCGAAAATCATTCACCCACTCCGTATGCACCAATTAACGCAGCAAGAGCTCATAAATATTAAAAACAAAAAGAAACAACAACTTGCTGCTAGTGCCAAGCGGCTAGCAAGGTATAGGAAAAGCCGATCAAGGAAATGCGAGAATCTTCTTTTTACCCGAGACGAAAAGAGGTTCTACCGAAACCTGAGCGGCCATAATATTAGCGCAGAGCATACGCCACCTATGCTGGAAGTAGCTGAGTTTTGGAAGAATATTTGGAGCGTCCCAAAGTGCTTTAACCAAGAAGCAACATGGCTTGCTGAAGAGGAGGGTGACACTCAAAACATTCAGCCAATGCAATCAACAATAATTACTGCGGATGAAGTGTGCAATGCAATCCGCGAAACAAGTAATTGGAAGTCACCTGGCCCTGACAAATTGCAAAATATATGGCTAAAAAAACTTAAGGCACTACATGTCTCATTAGCAAAATGCTTCACTAAGGTGCTAACTGAGCCAAGCAGAACTCCACTCTCCATGCTCTCGGGCAACACTTAACTGCTCCCGAAAAGTGCAAATGCAGCCGATCCATCTTGCTACCGTCCCGTAACCTGTTTATCCACCATTTATAAATTGCTCACAAAAATAATAACGACCCGGGTGTACAAGCATTGTGAACAAAATAGCATAATAACAAGCGAACAAAAAGGATGCAGCAAGGGCTCGCAAGGGTGTAAACATCAGCTGATTATAGACTCTATCGTTGTTGGCCAAGCTTCAAAAAGGAAGCGAACTCTCAGCATGGCATACGTGGATTATAGAAAAGCATTCGACTCTCTGCCTCATGACTACCTGCTGAAAGTATTAAAAATCTATAAAGTTGACAAACAAATTACCAACTTCATGCAGCATGCTATGACCTTTTGGAATGTGAAGCTCCACGTTGCACATGCGATCAGTGATCCAATATATATAAGAAACGGCATATTCCAGGGAGATGCATTCAGCCCCCTTTGGTTCTGCTTAGGCTTAAATATCCTCAGCAAACTTCTTGCTAAAGTTAAAGACAGGCTGGGATTTGAAGTTAGGACCGAGAATCATCGCTGCAAGCTAAATCATCTCCTCTATATTGATGATATAAAACTCTACTCTGCTAACAAGGATATGTTGCACAGAATGCTGCGAATTGTGCATGATTTCAGCAAAGATATTTGTATGGAATTTGGATTGGACAAATGTAAGATCGTCCATCTAGTCAGGGGGAAAGTGACATCGACTGAAGAAGGGTGTCTGCTTGATGACAATCAGGTAATACAAGATCTACATGCCGGCAGTGCCTATAAATATTTAGGGTTTATGCAGCTTAAGGGTCTCTCCACTAAAACGATAAAAGATACTCTGCACAAAGCCGGGTAATTAGAGTCCTTAAGTCAAACCTGAATGCTGGTAACAAATGTAAGGCTATTAATACGTGGGCTGTCCCGGTATACACTTATTCATTTGGTGTCATTAAGTGGACTGAGACAGACCTTGATGAAGTGGCAAGGAGCATAAGAACTCTGTTGACGAAACATCTAGCACACCACCCAAAAAGTGCCATCGAGCGGGTAACCCTTCCTCGTAATGATGGAGGACGAGGTATAATAGATGTAATAAGTCTACACCACAGCCAAGTCTGCAACTTACGTGCCTACTTTAGAGAACAGACAACGAGCAATCTTATTGTGACAATTGTTGCAGCAGATCAAGACTATACACCACTAAACCTTTCTGAAAATGCTTTTCAAGCACCAAAGAATCTACTCACTATAGAGGAGAAGAAAGAAGCGTGGAAGCAAAAAGTAATGCATGGAAAGCATCCGGTAGAGATCGAGAGTGAACACGTTGACTACGCCTGTACCAATCTATGGCTAAAAAGAGGGAAGCTATTCGCCGAGACGGAAGGGTTCATGGCTGCAATACAGGACAGGGTGATTACAACGAAAAATTATAGTAAGTACGTCCTCAAAGAAGCAATGGTTTCCGATAACTGTAGAAGGTGTAATCTTCCGCGGGAGACAATAGAACATATCATTGGGGGCTGCTTAACACTAGCTGCGACGGACTACACTTCTAGACATAACCAGGTTGCCAAACTAGTTCATCAAAGGCTTGCACTAAATAGGCAACTTATCACCCAGAATACTCCGTACTACAAATATGTGCCACCGCCAGTACTTGAAGATCTGAACACGCTTCTGTATTGGGACAGATCTATAATAACTGATCAAACCATACTCGCAAATAAACCGGATATTGTTATGCACAACAAACGCGATAAAACAATAGAAATATTTGACATAGCCATCCCACTTACCCATAACATGCAAACAACACACAGCAATAAAGTAAATAAATACACCGATTTGGCACTTGAATTGAAACGGATGTACCACGTTGATAGGGTAACAATAACCCCAATTGTAATTTCGGCAACTGGAGTTATCCCAAAAACACTGTTAAGCGGCTTGGAGCGCAATCAAATGGAGGATCTAGTAGGAGATATGCAGAAGGCGGTGATATTGGCTACATGCAACATCGTGAGGCGATTTATGCAGCAGTGACAACCATGATATCAATAATATACAATATACCTTTTAGTTTAGCAATGAGCCTAATCCCTTTGATACTTGTATCTGGGACAGGGTAGTTTCCAGCATTAAAGCTGAGATTATGTAATTCTATAATAATAATAATAATAATAATAATAATAATAATAATAATAATAATAATAATAATAATAATAATAATAATAATAATAATAATAATAATAATAATAATAATAATAATAATAATTTTTTTTTTTGACGGGTGAGGACGGGAAAAATACCTTTGTAACGTATAACGGCCGTCGCCGTTACGTATGTGGTGTAGCCACTAAAAAACCCCCCTCTTCACTTGGAATTTCTCTACCTGGAACCGCTCTCGCATTACTTCGGGGTAGAGATCCAAGAGGTCCCTTGCGGAACAACTCTATTCTCCTGCGTCCAGGACCGTCATGTTAGCGTACACACGCTCTTTTGTTCTGCTTCATGTTTTATTTCTCTGTGTCACTCGGTGGCTGTGGCCCTTGTTGACACATCCAGATCTTTTTTCTTCTTTCTGAGGATGTCTTCGACGTATTTAGCTATGAGATTCCACATTTCCTCACTTAGTAGCATTTTATTCACGATGTTTTCGGGCGATAAGTGTCCGGTGATAAGCTCGATTCTGTTGCGTTCTGTTAGCCATCTTTCGCATCTGAATATGGTATGATCTGCGTCATCTGCGTCAGCATCGCCGTAAATACAGCCTGGTTCTGTCGCTTTGCCCATTCTGTGGAGATACTTGCAGAAGTACCCGTGTCCAGAAAACACTTGTGTAACGTAGAAATTTACTTCCCCGTGGCGTCTGCTCGCGTATGTTACAACGTTTGGAATCAGCTTTGCGGTCCATCTGCCGCTCATTTCCGTGCTCCATCTTTGCTGCCACTTATGCAGTGTCTGTGACCTGAGTACTTGGTGGTTGAGAAGCGTATCGTTTGTCTGTTTTGCATCCCACCGCTGCTTCCGTTCTTGAACTAGCAAGTCAATCGGGATATTTCCGCTGATAACTAACGCGGCTGCTTCTGAAACTGTGCGGTACGCCGACGCTACTCTAAGGGCTGCCGTCCTCTGTACTGAAGTCAGCACTTTTCTCCGGCACTCCACATTTAGTGCATTCGCCCACAGCTCGCAGCCATATAGCAGGATCGTGTTTGTTGTGGACATTAATAGTTTACGCTTACTTTGTTTTGGTCCGCCTAAGTTTGCCATTAGTCTACTCAGGGCTGCAGTTACTTGACCGGCCTTCTTCACAGAGTGCTTTATATGTTCCCAATAATTTAGTTTTGGGTCCAATCTCACCCCTAAATATTTTACTACTCTCTGCGTGATGATCGGGATATTGAGGACTTTCATTTCTACTTCTAGCGGGATATGTCGTCTCGTCAGGAGGAGTAATTCTGTTTTCTCCGTTGCCAGCTTTAATCCATGTTCGTCTAGCCATTTTTTTGTTCGAATCATGACCTGGTTTAGTTTACGTTGTGCTTCTTCCATGCTTCGCGCGATTATAACTGCCCTGACGTCGTCCGCGAATGCTACGAGATGGGTATCGTCGGGCATATCAATCCTAAGTATGTCGTCATAGTTAATGTTCCACAAATCAGGTCCTAAGATTGAACCTTGCGCTGCGCCTGCCGTTATTTGTCTTCTTCTCATTCCGTCGATAGTATCGTACAATAGTTCGCGGTCTTGCAGGTAACTCCTGATCATCGTTGTCAGATACTTGGGTATCCTGAATCTGTTCGTGGCGTGTATGATGTCTGTCCATTTGACAGTATTGAATGCATTACGTACATCTAATGTCGCTAGTAGGACCAGGCGCCTGGAATAATGGTTTCCCGAGCGTGCGGCTTCGGCAGTCTTTATAACATCTTCTATAGCTCCTAGGGTCGATTTGCCTGACCTAAAACCATGTTGTCTGTCCGAGAGTCCGCCGGCCTCGTCAATTGCGGCGATTAGTCTTGGTTTGATAAGTCTTTCCAGCAGTTTTCCAGCAGTGTCTAGTAGGCACAAGGGGCGGTATGCCTCCGCGCGTTGGGGATTTCCTTTCCCTTTATTAATTAAAATGAGCCGTTGTTGTTTCCATGTTTTTGGGAATGTACCTTCTAGAAGACACGCGTTGTACATGTTTAGTAAGACTTGGGGTCGTTCATGCGCGATGATCTTAATTACTTCGGCTGGGATACCGTCTGGTCCTGGAGCTTTTTTGCTTTTCAGTGCGCTAGCGGCTAGTTTGAGTTCTGATTCAGTGAATACCTGTGGGGTTTCGTCCATGTGTAGTTCTTCATTCGGCGGAGGCGTCGCATGCGTCGGGAAGAGCGTGCTGACTATATCTTCCATTTTTTCACTGTCGAGGACAGGCGTCGGTGATTTTGCTCCTAACTTCTTCATTACGATCTTGTAGCCCATACCCCATTGGTTGTTGTTTAGGTCGTTTCGAAGTGCTTCCATTTTCCTCCTTTTACTGCGTAGGATAGCAGCCTTGAGTTCTTTCTTTAATGCTTTGAATTCATCTGCTTCATGAGTAGCCGGTCCTCTGCTTCTAGCCCTGGTGTATTTCCGTCTCTTTTGTAGACAGACTTCTCTTAGATCTGCTATTTCCTGGGTCCACCAATAGGCAGCTTTCTTTTTTGGGTGTTGGCTTAATTTTGGCATCGCTGCACTGCATGCCAATTTAATGTTGCGCATGGTCCGTTCCGTTAGCCGTCTAGCGTTTATTCCTATGCTGCTATATCGGGTAGCTTTGTCTATGGTGTCGAGTAGTACTGTGGTGTCTAGCCTGGATACGTTCCACTTGCTGGTTCCTCGTCTTTTAGTTTCTGCGGAGAGTCGTCTAGAGCTTGGATCGATCGTGTACCAAATGTATTGGTGATCGCTTCCTGTGTAGTCCTCCAGTACTTTCCAATTCATAAGTGATCCAGCAATGTTTTCGGATACGAAAGTGATGTCTGGAATGGTGCCCTCGCAACCGGGTCTTCTGAATGTGGGAGTTGTGCCTATGTTGGCGACCATCAGCGCTAGTCTGGCTGCCATATCCAAAACCCTTCTTCCACGTGAGTCAGTTGTTGGCATTCCCCACTCTGTAGCTCTGGAGTTGAAGTCACCTGCAATGACAAGGGGTCCTCCGATTTCTAGCGCCCTGTCTTCGATTGAATTTAACTTCTGCTGGAATTCCTCGATGTTGTCGCTAGGTGTTAGGTAGCAGCTAATAAGTGTGACATCCTGGCCCCTTATCCAAGCGTAGCTATTCCCAGAACCGCTGCTAAACAAAAAGTTAACTCGGGATGGGGGTAGCCAAATAGCCGCCGTACCGGATTCATCTTCCACCCAGGTTCCGCTATCGATCTTCCTGTATTGCTCGGTTATAAGAACAACATCAACTTTTTTCTCCAGGACGGTTTGAGTCATGAGGGCGTCAGCCGTTTTGCTCCTGTGCATATTGGCTTGGATGACTCTCATCTTCTTGCGATACTATTTTTAAACACCGAGCACTTGCCAGAACCCGGAATATGTTCAACTGCTTCTTTTCCCTCATCAGTGCATAGGCAGCATTTGGGTTTTTTGGTGCATTCTTTTAACTTATGATCTGCCTCTCCGCATCGAATTCAGAGCCCTTTTCTATCGGGCCCGGTACATTCCCGCGCCAGGTGACCTGGGCCAAAACACCGGAAACATCGTTTTGTGTTTTCTCGAGGTCGCATTCTGCAGTTGATCCAGCCCACGATAATTCGGTCGCTCCTTAGGAGTCTATTTGCGTCCTCTGCTGTCAGTGTGACGAACGCCCTTACTTGCTCTCTGTTATTTGGTGCTGTGATGTTTACCGTTATCTCGCTAATAGTGTTGGAGAGTGCTGTGCCCACAGCTTGTTGTACTTCCTCCTTTGTGGTCAGTGAATCGAGATCTCGAATTTCGATCGTTGCCTTCGACTTTAAGCCGGTTATCACTGCTGTATGCTTTAAGGTTTCTCTCAAGGTTTCGCTAAGGTTCGGTGTTATACTGACACCTTTTTCGAGCTCTAACAAAAGATCACCAGTTCTGGTTTTCCGGATGGCTCGAATTTTGCTTTGGACTTCCTCTGGTTTAGCATTGCTTCGGAGGTTTCTCAGAACTTCAGCATAGCTGTGACCTTCTACCGGTTTAATTAGGACAGCCTCTGACCTCGTTTTAACCCTACTTCTCTTCTTTCCAGCGGAATTTGTACGCTGCGGCGGCGGAAACTCGTCTTTTTGTCTTCCTATGGCTTCCCTGTTACTTTCTGTCTTTCCACGCGTCTGCTTATTCTTGTTACTTGCGACAATTTGCCAACCGCCTGTTTCATTTTCACAGAGCTTTTTCCTGGATTCGGGTTCTACCGGGCTCGAGGCTGACCGTTTCTGGCTCGTACTAATCGGGTCTTTGATTCCTGTATATTCCCTGGCTACGGGTGCTTTCTTTGCGTGTGTCGACTCTTTTTCGGCCTGTTTCCAACTTCTTCTGTAGCTTTCAGTAACGTCTAGCAATTCATCTATCTCTGATAATCCGTCCTTCACTTCCAGGCTAACGTTTTTCTGCTTTGTTATTGCTCGCTTCATTTTGCGAAGTACGCTTCTGATTTTTCCAAGCGCTTCTTCTTCGGCGGCTCTCATCTTGATTATGAATTCCTGCCGAGGAGAGCTATGTGTCATCGGGGCGGTTTCTGTTGTCATCGGTGTACTAATTTCAGTAGTCTCCTGTTCTTGGTTACTGCTGGTGGTGTCAATTAACTCATATCCATCAATTTGTATGGCGTTATCGTCAGGTTCCTGCTGGAAACTCGTTCTTGGTGTGTTATTTATCGGCGAGCGTAGCAGTCTGGTGCTCTTTCTGAAGATGAAGACTCCATCTGCGGGAATGTTGCCCCCGTACGCCGTCTCTGGTCGTTGGCCAGGCGGAGAGTTTCTTGGTCGCTGCTGTTGTTGTGGTGGTCGTTGTTGTTGTTGTTGTTGCTCTTGCATTTCGATTCTAAAAGGGTCCCCGCTTCAAGCCGCTATCTCTGTTCGTTGTACAGTCGCCCTTGTGTGTCCTCGTGGTTATCTATGCAAAGCAGGGAGGCCACGCGAGGGTTGACACGTATCCTTATGGGAGTCGGTGTTCAGAGCCAGGACGGGCGCTAGACAGGAGCGATGCTCAACTGAGCCTGCACCGCCAACTTAACGGCGACGTAACTTTGAACGTGCTTAAAGCCCCGCCACAGTTTTAACGGGACGGAGGCAGCTACAGCATTAGCCTGAAAGCCATTTCCGCAAGATGTCACTCGTGCGTACTGAGGTAACAGAATACTGCAGCCGTCAGCTCGATTGCAAACAAATCCAATCATATATCCAGATCATAGTCCAAGTGTTCCGGGTCGTCATCAAACTGGTGTTGGCTCATTTTCGCTGTGGAGCCTGAGCACTTAGTTATGAGACGGTGCCCGTCTCGTCTCGACGCAAGCGGCTCTCTGAGTTTTTGCAAACCTTTTCAGTCGCACTCTCCTCGCTTGTCGCTCTCGGTCGGGGGCTACTTATTTAATATTCGTAGCTAGCCTACGTGAGCAGTAGGCCGTTCACAATCCGGCACCTGTGACCGTCACGGTAGCCTGAGCTCAGCCCCGTGATAATAATAATAATAATAATAATAATAATAATAATAATAATAATAATAATAATAATAATAATAATAATAATAATAATAATAATAATAATAATAATAATAATAATAATAATAATAATAATAATAATAATAATAATAATAATAATAATAATAATAATAATAATAATAATAATAATAATAATAATAATAATAATAATAATAATAATAATAATAATAATAATAATAATAATAATAATAATAATAATAATAATAATAATAATAATAATAATAATAATAATAATAATAATAATAATAATAATA
Organism: Conops quadrifasciatus; assembly: GCA_949752815.1. Lineage (NCBI taxonomy): Eukaryota > Metazoa > Arthropoda > Insecta > Diptera > Conopidae > Conops > Conops quadrifasciatus. Next base: position 3,719 of record CATKHX010000003.1, on the reverse strand, counting down.
ATAATAATAATAATAATAATAATAATAATAATAATAATAATAATAATAATAATAATAATAATAATAATAATAATAATAATAATAATAATAATAATAATAATAATAATAATAATAATAATAATAATAATAATAATAATAATAATAATAATAATAATAATAATAATAATAATAATAATAATAATAATAATAATAATAATAATAATAATAATAATAATAATAATAATAATAATAATAATAATAATAATAATAATAATAATAATAATAATAATAATAATAATAATAATAATAATAATAATAATAATAATAATAATAATAATAATAATAATAATAATAATAATAATAATAATAATAATAATAATAATAATAATAATAATAATAATAATAATAATAATAATAATAATAATAATAATAATAATAATAATAATAATAATAATAATAATAATAATAATAATAATAATAATAATAATAATAATAATAATAATAATAATAATAATAATAATAATAATAATAATAATAATAATAATAATAATAATAATAATAATAATAATAATAATAATAATAATAATAATAATAATAATAATAATAATAATAATAATAATAATAATAATAATAATAATAATAATAATAATAATAATAATAATAATAATAATAATAATAATAATAATAATAATAATAATAATAATAATAATAATAATAATAATAATAATAATAATAATAATAATAATAATAATAATAATAATAATAATAATAATAATAATAATAATAATAATAATAATAATAATAATAATAATAATAATAATAATAATAATAATAATAATAATAATAATAATAATAATAATAATAATAATAATAATAATAATAATAATAATAATAATAATAATAATAATAATAATAATAATAATAATAATAATAATAATAATAATAATAATAATAATAATAATAATAATAATAATAATAATAATAATAATAATAATAATAATAATAATAATAATAATAATAATAATAATAATAATAATAATAATAATAATAATAATAATAATAATAATAATAATAATAATAATAATAATAATAATAATAATAATAATAATAATAATAATAATAATAATAATAATAATAATAATAATAATAATAATAATAATAATAATAATAATAATAATAATAATAATAATAATAATAATAATAATAATAATAATAATAATAATAATAATAATAATAATAATAATAATAATAATAATAATAATAATAATAATAATAATAATAATAATAATAATAATAATAATAATAATAATAATAATAATAATAATAATAATATTGAAAGAATTTGGCCTCAAAGTCTTTCCATCAACAAATGATGTCCGCAGTAAAATAAAAAACTCGTCTTGCTTTTTCAAATATTTATTTCAAAGTAAAGTTTTGTAAGAAAAATTCTGACAAGAAAAATTGAACTAACTTGAGAAATATAAATTCTCATAAAATGAATAGAGGCAGTGTATAAATATTAAGTTGCTATACATTACATTTTCAACACTCCTCCTCAAACTAATATTTCATACAGTACATGTTCACATTTACATACAATTATATTAAACCCAAAATTGCAGTAAATTTGGAATGTTTTGGTTTTGCCAAACATTTTGTTAGAATATCAGCTACCATGTCGTTTGTACAAATATAATTCAAATCTATTTGTCCTTCTTGAAAAAATTTCCCGAATGTAGTGATATTTGATATCGATGTGTTTACTGCGGGAATGGTATACTGGATTTCGCACAAGATGTTGAGCACTTAGATTGTCTCCGTACAATTTCATCGGATCTTTACTATTGTGAAGATTAATTTCGCGTAGAAGTTTTCTTAAATACACTGCTTCTTTGGACGCCATAGCGAGTGCCATATACTCGGCTTCTGTACTGCTCAAAGCTACTGTATGTTGCTTCTTTGACTCCCATGAAAATGCGCTTCCCCCCAAAAAGAATGCAAATCCTGTAAAAGATTTTCTGTCAACTGAATCGCCTCCCCAGTCAGCATCAATGAAACCACGAACAGGTAGCCCAGTCTTGTAATACTGAAGTTTTAAACTTTTGGTTTTGCTCAGATATCTTAGAATGTGTTTTGCTGCGGCCTCATGCTGAGTATGTGGATCCATGTTTCTTTGAGCAAGTTTGCATAACATCTGAGTGAATAATTTCTAGTAAATTTTTAGCACGATATTCAGCTGATTGAAATGGCTTAGTAGATATCTTGCTTTTTATACATGTTGCGCAACTAATATTTTTAGGAATAGTTGCATCTAATCCATGCACTAAGTTTTTCTGCGCAATCTCATTTAAACTTGAGTAGTTTAAGTGTCCATAACGATTATGCCACAATACGGCTTTTTTATCTACGCTTTTAGAATAAAGACACGAGTCGATTTCATTGTCGAATATAAACAAATTGTTTCTTTTCATTGCTTTCATTATAATTCGACCTTTTTCGTCTTTTATGATTGCGAATTTACTTTCAAAAAATGCCGATAGGCCAGTATTAACTGCTTTGCTAACAGATAGGAAGTTTCCTTGCATTTCCGGTATGTACAGAACATTCGATAAGTTAATTCTGCAGAACTCTGTTTTGAAACTGACATTTCCTCGACCTTGAGCTTCTATGCTATTATCACCTGCTAAAGCTACGATTTCACTGCATGATTTAAATTCTGTAAACAAATTACGGTCGCAGCACATGTGTGACGTTGCACCGCTGTCGATACACCAACTAAACTTTTTAAAACAGTTGCTATCAATTCCGTATAGGATCGAAAAGTTTCTTAAAGTTGGGTTTCGCTGCTTTTTCGGTTCTTTGCAGTTGGATGCAAAATGACCTTTTCGCCCACAATTGTAACACTTACAATTTGGTTTATTATTGTAGTTGCTTTTCGAAGGTTCTTTATAATTTATTCGTGACTTTGCTAAAAAAGCTTGCTGATTTTCGCTGCTAATAAAATTTCCGACTGGCTCTTTCCTTCTCTCGTATTCTTCTAAAATTTTTACCTTGAGAATACTAAATATGGGTAAAGTATCTCGAGCTTCGATTGCTACGACGAAGCTTTCATATGCTTTAGGTAAACTTGAAAGCAAAATTATAACCTGTAACTCATCTAATATATCAACACCAATCTCTGCCAATTTTTCTATTATATCTACGAAACTGTTAACGTAATTTGGCACATTTGAATCATCAGACATACTTAGATTCAAAAGTTGTTTAAAAAGTGTAACTTTTCTTGCAGGTCCACTCGGTTGGTAAATTTCGATAAGTTTAACCCATGCTTTACTAGATGTTTTACAGTGTTTTATATGATTTATTTGTGTAGGTTTCACTGATAAAACTATTGATGCTAGCGCTTTCTCGTCCTTTTTCTGCCAATTTGCCTTTTCCGCTTCCGTAATGCATTCTTCCTTAGTCTCTTTACCACTCACAATTTGCCAAAAATCGGAATGTATGAGGATGCTCTTCATCTGGACACACCAGGAATCGTAATTTTTGTCGTCGAGCTTTTCAATTTGAAATAAGGAACTCATATTGATAACACTTACGTATGTTTCTTATGTAAAAATTTGATGGAGACTTGCTTGATGGAATTGATGATGTGATGAACTTTTATCCTTTGTATCTTGAACGTATCTTGAATGTTGAATTGTATCTTGAATTGGTTCTCTGGACGCGCTTCGCTGTATCAG
>CATKHX010000002.1:0-17881 GCA_949752815.1 Conops quadrifasciatus | reverse complement strand
CTAATAATCGCCGCAAATAAATCGCCTCCTTTCCGGCTGAAGATAACGCCATATACTCAGCTTCGGTGCTGCTTAGTGCGACTGTGTTCTGTTTTTTGGATTCCCATGCGAACGCACTTCCGGCCATGAAGAATGCATACCCTGTGTATGACTTTCTGTCCAGTACATCGCTGCCCCAGTCTGCATCCACGAATCCTTCTGTGGGCTTTCCCGTTGAGCGATATTCCAATTTCCAATTGTAGGATAAATAACGCATAACATGCTTTGCCGCGGATTCATGTTCACGGTGAGGGTCGCAATTTCGTTGTGCTAGCTTTGTGATGCAGTGTAGTATATCTGGTCTGCTAGCTATTGCTATGTACATCAAACCGCCTATCATCGATTGGTATTCAGTAGTGTCTATCTTTTTACAGACATTTTTGTTACATGCCACTTGAAATCCAGCATCTAGTGGTGTTGCTGCCATTCGACAATTTTCCTTATTGTATTGCCGTAGAAAAGATATTATGTACTGACTCTGATTTACAGAAATAGCACCGGTTTCACCTACTCTTTCGATTTCGAAACCTAAAAAATGCTTTGCGGAACCCTTGTCTACTAATTTAAAATGTTTCGAGATATTAGCTTTTATATTTAATAAATCTTCTTTTCGTGTACTAATTTTTGCAGCTTTGGAAACCTGGGTTTGTCAGCACTTCGTCAAGTTTTGCGTTCCACACTCGTCCCGACTGCTTCAACCCGTATATAGCCTTTTTAAGTTTCCATACCTTCTTCGGGAAACGATCATCTTGAAATCCTTCAGGTTGTGTCATGAAGACCTCATCTTCTAGTTTGCTGTGTAAATAGACAGAACAAACATCCAATTGGTGCAGATGAAGTTTGTGTTCTGCTGGTAGGGCAAACATCATGCGTATGGTGGCATAACGGACCACTGGTGAAAAAGTTTCGCTGTAATTTACTCCAAGCTGTTGGCTACAGCCTTTTGCGACTAGTCTGGCTTTTAGTTTTTCTATTTTACCATCTTTGTTTTTCTTCACCGAAAAAACCCATTTGTTTCCGATCACTTTCTTCCCAGGTGGCAAGTCGACTAAACGCCACGTATCATTAGCTGCTATAGAATCCAATTCATTTTTCATCGCATCTTTCCATTCTGATGCATGTTTGCTATTTATAGCTTCTTTTACCGAAATTGGGACATCGATATCCTAATGCAATTCCATTAAATTTACCATATTGTACCGCTTTCTTGGACGTCCTGGTTTACCTGTACGTTCTAGCGCAGGCCTGCCAGCACCCCTTTTGCGGGTATATTCTGCGGGAGCGCAATTATCTGGGACTTCATTTATTGGCGTGTCAGGGTATTCCTCATCTGATTCTGCACTTTCAAATTCACTATCTGCCGGTTCATCGTCATTGGAATGAACTCTTATTGTTTTTGTTATTTCCTGTGCAGGTGTCTCAATATCAACGTACGATATTTCATTTTGCCGGAAATCTTCGATGAAAACTACATCACGGCTAATCACAATACGGCACGAGAGCATGTCTAGAAAACGATATGCTTTAGCGTTATCTGCATAGCCAACCATAATAAATTTCTTACCTTTCGCTTGAAATTTCTTGCTGTGCTTTTTATTGAGCGCATATGCAATAGAACCAAATGTTTTTAAATGGGAAATACAAGGTTTTCTCCCAAACCACATTTCAAATGGAGTCTTGTTGACCAGTATTTGAGTTGGTGAACGGTTTCTTAAATATGCTGCCGTTGCTACCGCCTCAGCCCAGAATTTTTCTTCTAATTTAGAGTGAACCATCATACTTCGCGCCATCTCTATCAAAGTACGATTCATTCTTTCCGCTACACCGTTTTGCTGCGGAGTGTACGCAACCGATAGCTTTCTTTGTATACCAGAAGCAGCTAAATAGTCATCAAACTGTTTGTTTATATATTCCGTGCCATTATCGCTGCGGAAAAACGTTATCTTTTTATCTGTTTGGCGTTCCACCATTGCCTTGAATTTTTTAAACACGTCAAATAATTCACTTTTCCTCTTTAAAAAATAAACAAATACATAGCGTGACTTGTCGTCAATAAAAGTAACAATGTACTTATTTCCGCCGGTTTATAATTTATTAATTGGTCCACATACATCGCTGTGTATCATTTCCAATATATCTTTTGAGCGATGTTCGAATTTATTGAATGGTAGTACGCAGATTTTACTTTGCATGCAAATCTCACAGTTAACATTTTTTGGTAAATATTTTATTTTCATTCCTTTCACCATGTCAAATTTCGATAAGTTGTATAGTGCACAAAAATTTAAGTGGCCATATCTATTATGCCATAGTGTTACACCTTCTGTCGCATTTTCCGAATAAAAACATGAATTTTCACTTTGTTTAGCAACAAATAAACTTTTGCTTCTTTTTGCTCTATAAACTGTTTCATTTTTGTTGTTTTTAATCTCAGCGCTCATTGCCGAAAAAATTACTGTTAAATTCGCTTCAACCGCTTTGTTAACCGATATAAAATTTGTTTGAAGATTCGGTACATATAGAACGTCATTTAGTTGAATGTCATCAAACTTATGCGACTTCAATCTAACAATTCCTTTTCCTTTTGCTTCTATGAAGCTTCCACCGGCTACCGCGATTTTTTCCTCATGTTCTTTAAATGTTACGAACATTTTGCGGTTGCAACACATATGCGAAGTTGCGCCGCTGTCGATACACCACAAATCAGAAGAAAGAGAATGGAAATTTGTTGCTGTGAGAGACGCGAATGCTGTCGAAAGAGAATTTCTTTTTGGTTCTCTACATTTCGCAGCGAAATGCCCCTTTTGACCGCAGTTATAACATTTGAAGTTAACTTTTTGTCGCCTGCCACGATTATTGCCGTTACTGTTGATTGTTTTTTCCTTCGCAACTATACGGGCAGTAAATGCTTGCACACTACTCTCGGCATACATGGTATCGGCATTTCCTCTACGAGAACCTTCCTCCAAAAGCTTCATTTTTAAAATGTCTAGCTCAGGTAAATTGTCGCGTGTTTCCATCGCTATGACGAAACTCTTAAATGAAGTGGGCAATCCAGATAGCAAAATTATTGCCAAAAGCTCTTCATTCATTCCAAGACTAACTTCCCTCAATTTTTCAACAATACTAGAGAACTGATTTACGTATTGGGGTATACTCACATCTTCTGTGAACTTTAAATTCAGCAACTGTCTAAACAGTGTCACTTTACGGACGGGTCCACGAGGCTGATGTACCTGTATGAGCTTTTCCCAAGAAGCAGTCGATGTGACGCAATGCTTTATGTAGTTAATTTGACTGGGCTTAACGCTAAGCATGATTAACGCCAACGCCTTTTCATCTTTTTGCACCCATAATGCAGCAGCCACCTTAGCCTCCGGCTTTGTAGCATTACCTTTTACTATATTCCATAGCTCCGAGCACACCAATACACTACGCATTTGAATACTCCATGTGTAATAATAATAATAATAATAATAATAATAATAATAATAATAATAATAATAATAATAATAATAATAATAATAATAATAATAATAATAATAATAATAATAATAATAATAATAATAATAATAATAATAATAATAATAATAATAATAATAATAATAATAATAATAATAATAATAATAATAATAATAATAATAATAATAATAATAATAATAATAATAATAATAATAATAATAATAATAATAATAATAATAATAATAATAATAATAATAATAATAATAATAATAATAATAATAATAATAATAATAATAATAATAATAATAATAATAATAATAATAATAATAATAATAATAATAATAATAATAATAATAATAATAATAATAATAATAATAATAATAATAATAATAATAATAATAATAATAATAATAATAATAATAATAATAATAATAATAATAATAATAATAATAATAATAATAATAATAATAATAATAATAATAATAATAATAATAATAATAATAATAATAATAATAATAATAATAATAATAATAATAATAATAATAATAATAATAATAATAATAATAATAATAATAATAATAATAATAATAATAATAATAATAATAATAATAATAATAATAATAATAATAATAATAATAATAATAATAATAATAATAATAATAATAATAATAATAATAATAATAATAATAATAATAATAATAATAATAATAATAATAATAATAATAATAATAATAATAATAATAATAATAATAATAATAATAATAATAATAATAATAATAATAATAATAATAATAATAATAATAATAATAATAATAATAATAATAATAATAATAATAATAATAATAATAATAATAATAATAATAATAATAATAATAATAATAATAATAATAATAATAATAATAATAATAATAATAATAATAATAATAATAATAATAATAATAATAATAATAATAATAATAATAATAATAATAATAATAATAATAATAATAATAATAATAATAATAATAATAATAATAATAATAATAATAATAATAATAATAATAATAATAATAATAATAATAATAATAATAATAATAATAATAATAATAATAATAATAATAATAATAATAATAATAATAATAATAATAATAATAATAATAATAATAATAATAATAATAATAATAATAATAATAATAATAATAATAATAATAATAATAATAATAATAATAATAATAATAATAATAATAATAATAATAATAATAATAATAATAATAATAATAATAATAATAATAATAATAATAATAATAATAATAATAATAATAATAATAATAATAATAATAATAATAATAATAATAATAATAATAATAATAATAATAATAATAATAATAATAATAATAATAATAATAATAATAATAATAATAATAATAATAATAATAATAATAATAATAATAATAATATAATAATAATAATAATAATAATAATAATAATAATAATAATAATAATAATAATAATAATAATAATAATAATAATAATAATAATAATAATAATAATAATAATAATAATAATAATAATAATAATAATAATAATAATAATAATAATAATAATAATAATAATAATAATAATAATAATAATAATAATAATAATAATAATAATAATAATAATAATAATAATAATAATAATAATAATAATAATAATAATAATAATAATAATAATAATAATAATAATAATAATAATAATAATAATAATAATAATAATAATAATAATAATAATAATAATAATAATAATAATAATAATAATAATAATAATAATAATAATAATAATAATAATAATAATAATAATAATAATAATAATAATAATAATAATAATAATAATAATAATAATAATAATAATAATAATAATAATAATAATAATAATAATAATAATAATAATAATAATAATAATAATAATAATAATAATAATAATAATAATAATAATAATAATAATAATAATAATAATAATAATAATAATAATAATAATAATAATAATAATAATAATAATAATAATAATAATAATAATAATAATAATAATAATAATAATAATAATAATAATAATAATAATAATAATAATAATAATAATAATAATAATAATAATAATAATAATAATAATAATAATAATAATAATAATAATAATAATAATAATAATAATAATAATAATAATAATAATAATAATAATAATAATAATAATAATAATAATAATAATAATAATAATAATAATAATAATAATAATAATAATAATAATAATAATAATAATAATAATAATAATAATAATAATAATAATAATAATAATAATAATAATAATAATAATAATAATAATAATAATAATAATAATAATAATAATAATAATAATAATAATAATAATAATAATAATAATAATAATAATAATAATAATAATAATAATAATAATAATAATAATAATAATAATAATAATAATAATAATAATAATAATAATAATAATAATAATAATAATAATAATAATAATAATAATAATAATAATAATATAGAGAGACGCGAATGCTGTCGAAAGAGAATTTCTTTTTGGTTCTCTACATTTCGCAGCGAAATGCCCCTTTTGACCGCAGTTATAACATTTGAAGTTAACTTTTTGTCGCCTGCCACGATTATTGCCGTTACTGTTGATTGTTTTTTCCTTCGCAACTGTACGGGCAGTAAATGCTTGCACACTACTCTCGGCATACATGGTATCGGCATTTCCTCTACGAGAACCTTCCTCCAAAAGCTTCATTTTTAAAATATCTAGCTCAGGTAAATTGTCGCGTGTTTCCATCGCTATGACGAAACTCTCAAATGAAGTGGGCAATCCAGATAGCAAAATTATTGCCAAAAGCTCTTCATTCATTTTAAGACTAACTTCCCTCAATTTTTCAACAATACTAGAGAACTGATTTACGTATTGGGGTATACTCACATCTTTGGTGAACTTTAAATTCAGCAACTGTCTAAACAGTGTCACTTTACGGACGGGTCCACGAGGCTGATGTACCTGTATGAGCTTTTCCCAAGAAAAAGGTATGTTCGCGTTGCAGGTATTTCAACACGCCCCGACAACACGAATATATCTTTACAGAGAAACAAAAAAAGAAATACTTTAATTTAATCCCATCATTTTCGAAAATTTCATATGTTTTACTTTACAAAGATTTTTCGTTAAAAGGTCTGCGACCAATTCATTTGAGCAAATATACTTAAGGTTTATATCTGTATTTTTTACCGCATCTCGGATAAAATGAAAACCTATGTCTATGTGCTTCGTACGTGCGTGGTACACCGGATTTTTTGATAGTTGTTGCGAGCTTAGATTGCCTCCGCTTAAGATTATTGGTAACTCTTTGATGTGACAACCGATTTCTTCTAATAATCGCCGCAAATAAATCGCCTCCTTTCCGGCTGAAGATAACGCCATATACTCAGCTTCGGTGCTGCTTAGTGCGACTGTGTTCTGTTTTTTGGATTCCCATGCGAACGCACTTCCGGCCATGAAGAATGCATACCCTGTGTATGACTTTCTGTCCAGTACATCGCTGCCCCAGTCTGCATCCACGAATCCTTCTGTGGGCTTTCCCGTTGAGCGATATTCCAATTTCCAATTGTAGGATAAATAACGCATAACATGCTTTGCCGCGGATTCATGTTCACGGTGAGGGTCGCAATTTCGTTGTGCTAGCTTTGTGATGCAGTGTAGTATATCTGGTCTGCTAGCTATTGCTATGTACATCAAACCGCCTATCATCGATTGGTATTCAGTAGTGTCTATCTTTTTACAGACATTTTTGTTACATGCCACTTGAAATCCAGCATCTAGTGGTGTTGCTGCCATTCGACAATTTTCCTTATTGTATTGCCGTAGAAAAGATATTATGTACTGACTCTGATTTACAGAAATAGCACCGGTTTCACCTACTCTTTCGATTTCGAAACCTAAAAAATGCTTTGCGGAACCCTTGTCTACTAATTTAAAATGTTTCGAGATATTAGCTTTTATATTTAATAATCTTCTTTTCGTGTACTAATTTTTGCAGCTTTGGAAACCTGGGTTTGTCAGCACTTCGTCAAGTTTTGCGTTCCACACTCGTCCCGACTGCTTCAACCCGTATATAGCCTTTTTAAGTTTCCATACCTTCTTCGGGAAACGATCATCTTGAAATCCTTCAGGTTGTGTCATGAAGACCTCATCTTCTAGTTTGCTGTGTAAATAGACAGAACAAACATCCAATTGGTGCAGATGAAGTTTGTGTTCTGCTGCTAGGGCAAACATCATGCGTATGGTGGCATAACGGACCACTGGTGAAAAAGTTTCGCTGTAATTTACTCCAAGCTGTTGGCTACAGCCTTTTGCGACTAGTCTGGCTTTTAGTTTTTCTATTTTACCATCTTTGTTTTTCTTCACCGAAAAAACCCATTTGTTTCCGATCACTTTCTTCCCAGGTGGCAAGTCGACTAAACGCCACGTATCATTAGCTGCTATAGAATCCAATTCATTTTTCATCGCATCTTTCCATTCTGATGCATGTTTGCTATTTATAGCTTCTTTTACCGAAATTGGGACATCGATATCCTAATGCAATTCCATTAAATTTACCATATTGTACCGCTTTCTTGGACGTCCTGGTTTACCTGTACGTTCTAGCGCAGGCCTGCCAGCACCCCTTTTGCGGGTATATTCTGCGGGAGCGCAATTATCTGGGACTTCATTTATTGGCGTGTCAGGGTATTCCTCATCTGATTCTGCACTTTCAAATTCACTATCTGCCGGTTCATCGTCATTGGAATGAACTCTTATTGTTTTTGTTATTTCCTGTGCAGGTGTCTCAATATCAACGTACGATATTTCATTTTGCCGGAAATCTTCGATGAAAACTACATCACGGCTAATCACAATACGGCACGAGAGCATGTCTAGAAAACGATATGCTTTAGCGTTATCTGCATAGCCAACCATAATAAATTTCTTACCTTTCGCTTGAAATTTCTTGCTGTGCTTTTTATTGAGCGCATATGCAATAGAACCAAATGTTTTTAAATGGGAAATACAAGGTTTTCTCCCAAACCACATTTCAAATGGAGTCTTGTTGACCAGTATTTGAGTTGGTGAACGGTTTCTTAAATATGCTGCCGTTGCTACCGCCTCAGCCCAGAATTTTTCTTCTAATTTAGAGTGAACCATCATACTTCGCGCCATCTCTATCAAAGTACGATTCATTCTTTCCGCTACACCGTTTTGCTGCGGAGTGTACGCAACCGATAGCTTTCTTTGTATACCAGAAGCAGCTAAATAGTCATCAAACTGTTTGTTTATATATTCCGTGCCATTATCGCTGCGGAAAAACGTTATCTTTTTATCTGTTTGGCGTTCCACCATTGCCTTGAATTTTTTAAACACGTCAAATAATTCACTTTTCCTCTTTAAAAAATAAACAAATACATAGCGTGACTTGTCGTCAATAAAAGTAACAATGTACTTATTTCCGCCGGTTTATAATTTATTAATTGGTCCACATACATCGCTGTGTATCATTTCCAATATATCTTTTGAGCGATGTTCGAATTTATTGAATGGTAGTACGCAGATTTTACTTTGCATGCAAATCTCACAGTTAACATTTTTTGGTAAATATTTTATTTTCATTCCTTTCACCATGTCAAATTTCGATAAGTTGTATAGTGCACAAAAATTTAAGTGGCCATATCTATTATGCCATAGTGTTACACCTTCTGTCGCATTTTCCGAATAAAAACATGAATTTTCACTTTGTTTAGCAACAAATAAACTTTTGCTTCTTTTTGCTCTATAAACTGTTTCATTTTTGTTGTTTTTAATCTCAGCGCTCATTGCCGAAAAAATTACTGTTAAATTCGCTTCAACCGCTTTGTTAACCGATATAAAATTTGTTTGAAGATTCGGTACATATAGAACGTCATTTAGTTGAATGTCATCAAACTTATGCGACTTCAATCTAACAATTCCTTTTCCTTTTGCTTCTATGAAGCTTCCACCGGCTACCGCGATTTTTTCCTCATGTTCTTTAAATGTTACGAACATTTTGCGGTTGCAACACATATGCGAAGTTGCGCCGCTGTCGATACACCACAAATCAGAAGAAAGAGAATGGAAATTTGTTGCTGTGAGAGACGCGAATGCTGTCGAAAGAGAATTTCTTTTTGGTTCTCTACATTTCGCAGCGAAATGCCCCTTTTGACCGCAGTTATAACATTTGAAGTTAACTTTTTGTCGCCTGCCACGATTATTGCCGTTACTGTTGATTGTTTTTTCCTTCGCAACTATACGGGCAGTAAATGCTTGCACACTACTCTCGGCATACATGGTATCGGCATTTCCTCTACGAGAACCTTCCTCCAAAAGCTTCATTTTTAAAATGTCTAGCTCAGGTAAATTGTCGCGTGTTTCCATCGCTATGACGAAACTCTTAAATGAAGTGGGCAATCCAGATAGCAAAATTATTGCCAAAAGCTCTTCATTCATTTCAAGACTAACTTCCCTCAATTTTTCAACAATACTAGAGAACTGATTTACGTATTGGGGTATACTCACATCTTCTGTGAACTTTAAATTCAGCAACTGTCTAAACAGTGTCACTTTACGGACGGGTCCACGAGGCTGATGTACCTGTATGAGCTTTTCCCAAGAAGCAGTCGATGTGACGCAATGCTTTATGTAGTTAATTTGACTGGGCTTAACGCTAAGCATGATTAACGCCAACGCCTTTTCATCTTTTTGCACCCATAATGCAGCAGCCACCTTAGCCTCCGGCTTTGTAGCATTACCTTTTACTATATTCCATAGCTCCGAGCACACCAATACACTACGCATTTGAATACTCCATGTGTAATAATAATAATAATAATAATAATAATAATAATAATAATAATAATAATAATAATAATAATAATAATAATAATAATAATAATAATAATAATAATAATAATAATAATAATAATAATAATAATAATAATAATAATAATAATAATAATAATAATAATAATAATAATAATAATAATAATAATAATAATAATAATAATAATAATAATAATAATAATAATAATAATAATAATAATAATAATAATAATAATAATAATAATAATAATAATAATAATAATAATAATAATAATAATAATAATAATAATAATAATAATAATAATAATAATAATAATAATAATAATAATAATAATAATAATAATAATAATAATAATAATAATAATAATAATAATAATAATAATAATAATAATAATAATAATAATAATAATAATAATAATAATAATAATAATAATAATAATAATAATAATAATAATAATAATAATAATAATAATAATAATAATAATAATAATAATAATAATAATAATAATAATAATAATAATAATAATAATAATAATAATAATAATAATAATAATAATAATAATAATAATAATAATAATAATAATAATAATAATAATAATAATAATAATAATAATAATAATAATAATAATAATAATAATAATAATAATAATAATAATAATAATAATAATAATAATAATAATAATAATAATAATAATAATAATAATAATAATAATAATAATAATAATAATAATAATAATAATAATAATAATAATAATAATAATAATAATAATAATAATAATAATAATAATTAATAATAATAATAATAATAATAATAATAATAATAATAATAATAATAATAATAATAATAATAATAATAATAATAATAATAATAATAATAATAATAATAATAATAATAATAATAATAATAATAATAATAATAATAATAATAATAATAATAATAATAATAATAATAATAATAATAATAATAATAATAATAATAATAATAATAATAATAATAATAATAATAATAATAATAATAATAATAATAATAATAATAATAATAATAATAATAATAATAATAATAATAATAATAATAATAATAATAATAATAATAATAATAATAATAATAATAATAATAATAATAATAATAATAATAATATAATAATAATAATAATAATAATAATAATAATAATAATAATAATAATAATAATAATAATAATAATAATAATAATAATAATAATAATAATAATAATAATAATAATAATAATAATAATAATAATAATAATAATAATAATAATAATAATAATAATAATAATAATAATAATAATAATAATAATAATAATAATAATAATAATAATAATAATAATAATAATAATAATAATAATAATAATAATAATAATAATAATAATAATAATAATAATAATAATAATAATAATAATAATAATAATAATAATAATAATAATAATAATAATAATAATAATAATAATAATAATAATAATAATAATAATAATAATAATAATAATAATAATAATAATAATAATAATAATAATAATAATAATAATAATAATAATAATAATAATAATAATAATAATAATAATAATAATAATAATAATAATAATAATAATAATAATAATAATAATAATTAATAATAATAATAATAATAATAATAATAATAATAATAATAATAATAATAATAATAATAATAATAATAATAATAATAATAATAATAATAATAATAATAATAATAATAATAATAATAATAATAATAATAATAATAATAATAATAATAATAATAATAATAATAATAATAATAATAATAATAATAATAAATAATAATAATAATAATAATAATAATAATAATAATAATAATAATAATAATAATAATAATAATAATAATATAATAATAATAATAATAATAATAATAATAATAATAATAATAATAATAATAATAATAATAATAATATAATAATAATAATAATAATAATAATAATAATAATAATAATAATAATAATAATAATAATAATAATAATAATAATAATAATAATAATAATAATAATAATAATAATAATAATAATAATAATAATAATAATAATAATAATAATAATAATAATAATAATAATAATAATAATAATAATAATAATAATAATAATAATAATAATAATAATAATAATAATAATAATAATAATAATAATAATAATAATAATAATAATAATAATAATAATAATAATAATAATAATAATAATAATAATAATAATAATAATAATAATAATAATAATAATAATAATAATAATAATAATAATAATAATAATAATAATAATAATAATAATAATAATAATAATAATAATAATAATAATAATAATAATAATAATAATAATAATAATAATAATAATAATAATAATAATAATAATAATAATAATAATAATAATAATAATAATAATAATAATAATAATAATAATAATAATAATAATAATAATAATAATAATAATAATAATAATAATAATAATAATAATAATAATAATAATAATAATAATAATAATAATAATAATAATAATAATAATAATAATAATAATAATAATAATAATAATAATAATAATAATAATAATAATAATAATAATAATAATAATAATAATAATAATAATAATAATAATAATAATAATAATAATAATAATAATAATAATAATAATAATAATAATAATAATAATAATAATAATAATAATAATAATAATAATAATAATAATAATAATAATAATAATAATAATAATAATAATAATAATAATAATAATAATAATAATAATAATAATAATAATAATAATAATAATAATAATAATAATAATAATAATAATAATAATAATAATAATAATAATAATAATAATAATAATAATAATAATAATAATAATAATAATAATAATAATAATAATAATAATAATAATAATAATAATAATAATAATAATAATAATAATAATAATAATAATAATAATAATAATAATAATAATAATAATAATAATAATAATAATAATAATAATAATAATAATAATAATAATAATAATAATAATAATAATAATAATAATAATAATAATAATAATAATAATAATAATAATAATAATAATAATAATAATAATAATAATAATAATAATAATAATAATAATAATAATAATAATAATAATAATAATAATAATAATAATAATAATAATAATAATAATAATAATAATAATAATAATAATAATAATAATAATAAGAAGAAGAATCGCAGCGAAATGCCCCTTTTGACCGCAGTTATAACATTTGAAGTTAACTTTTTGTCGCCTGCCACGATTATTGCCGTTACTGTTGATTGTTTTTTCCTTCGCAACTGTACGGGCAGTAAATGCTTGCACACTACTCTCGGCATACATGGTATCGGCATTTCCTCTACGAGAACCTTCCTCCAAAAGCTTCATTTTTAAAATATCTAGCTCAGGTAAATTGTCGCGTGTTTCCATCGCTATGACGAAACTCTCAAATGAAGTGGGCAATCCAGATAGCAAAATTATTGCCAAAAGCTCTTCATTCATTTCAAGACTAACTTCCCTCAATTTTTCAACAATACTAGAGAACTGATTTACGTATTGGGGTATACTCACATCTTTGGTGAACTTTAAATTCAGCAACTGTC
Source organism: Conops quadrifasciatus (assembly GCA_949752815.1). Taxonomy (NCBI): domain Eukaryota; kingdom Metazoa; phylum Arthropoda; class Insecta; order Diptera; family Conopidae; genus Conops; species Conops quadrifasciatus. Next base: position 3,861 of record CATKHX010000002.1, on the reverse strand, counting down.
TAAACAGTGTCACTTTACGGACGGGTCCACGAGGCTGATGTACCTGTATGAGCTTTTCCCAAGAAAAAGGTATGTTCGCGTTGCAGGTATTTCAACACGCCCCGACAACACGAATATATCTTTACAGAGAAACAAAAAAAGAAATACTTTAATTTAATCCCATCATTTTCGAAAATTTCATATGTTTTACTTTACAAAGATTTTTCGTTAAAAGGTCTGCGACCAATTCATTTGAGCAAATATACTTAAGGTTTATATCTGTATTTTTTACCGCATCTCGGATAAAATGAAAACGTATGTCTATGTGCTTCGTACGTGCGTGGTACACCGGATTTTTTGATAGTTGTTGCGAGCTTAGATTGCCTCCGCTTAAGATTATTGGTAACTCTTTGATGTGACAACCGATTTCTTCTAATAATCGCCGCAAATAAATCGCCTCCTTTCCGGCTGAAGATAACGCCATATACTCAGCTTCGGTGCTGCTTAGTGCGACTGTGTTCTGTTTTTTGGATTCCCATGCGAACGCACTTCCGGCCATGAAGAATGCATACCCTGTGTATGACTTTCTGTCCAGTACATCGCTGCCCCAGTCTGCATCCACGAATCCTTCTGTGGGCTTTCCCGTTGAGCGATATTCCAATTTCCAATTGTAGGATAAATAACGCATAACATGCTTTGCCGCGGATTCATGTTCACGGTGAGGGTCGCAATTTCGTTGTGCTAGCTTTGTGATGCAGTGTAGTATATCTGGTCTGCTAGCTATTGCTATGTACATCAAACCGCCTATCATCGATTGGTATTCAGTAGTGTCTATCTTTTTACAGACATTTTTGTTACATGCCACTTGAAATCCAGCATCTAGTGGTGTTGCTGCCATTCGACAATTTTCCTTATTGTATTGCCGTAGAAAAGATATTATGTACTGACTCTGATTTACAGAAATAGCACCGGTTTCACCCACTCTTTCGATTTCGAAACCTAAAAAATGCTTTGCGGAACCCTTGTCTACTAATTTAAAATGTTTCGAGATATTAGCTTTTATATTTAATAAATCTTCTTTTCGTGTACTAATTTTTGCAGCTTTGGAAACCTGGGTTTGTCAGCACTTCGTCAAGTTTTGCGTTCCACACTCGTCCCGACTGCTTCAACCCGTATATAGCCTTTTTAAGTTTCCATACCTTCTTCGGGAAACGATCATCTTGAAATCCTTCAGGTTGTGTCATGAAGACCTCATCTTCTAGTTTGCTGTGTAAATAGACAGAACAAACATCCAATTGGTGCAGATGAAGTTTGTGTTCTGCTGCTAGGGCAAACATCATGCGTATGGTGGCATAACGGACCACTGGTGAAAAAGTTTCGCTGTAATTTACTCCAAGCTGTTGGCTACAGCCTTTTGCGACTAGTCTGGCTTTTAGTTTTTCTATTTTACCATCTTTGTTTTTCTTCACCGAAAAAACCCATTTGTTTCCGATCACTTTCTTCCCAGGTGGCAAGTCGACTAAACGCCACGTATCATTAGCTGCTATAGAATCCAATTCATTTTTCATCGCATCTTTCCATTCTGATGCATGTTTGCTATTTATAGCTTCTTTTACCGAAATTGGGACATCGATATCCTAATGCAATTCCATTAAATTTACCATATTGTACCGCTTTCTTGGACGTCCTGGTTTACCTGTACGTTCTAGCGCAGGCCTGCCAGCACCCCTTTTGCGGGTATATTCTGCGGGAGCGCAATTATCTGGGACTTCATTTATTGGCGTGTCAGGGTATTCCTCATCTGATTCTGCACTTTCAAATTCACTATCTGCCGGTTCATCGTCATTGGAATGAACTCTTATTGTTTTTGTTATTTCCTGTGCAGGTGTCTCAATATCAACGTACGATATTTCATTTTGCCGGAAATCTTCGATGAAAACTACATCACGGCTAATCACAATACGGCACGAGAGCATGTCTAGAAAACGATATGCTTTAGCGTTATCTGCATAGCCAACCATAATAAATTTCTTACCTTTCGCTTGAAATTTCTTGCTGTGCTTTTTATTGAGCGCATATGCAATAGAACCAAATGTTTTTAAATGGGAAATACAAGGTTTTCTCCCAAACCACATTTCAAATGGAGTCTTGTTGACCAGTATTTGAGTTGGTGAACGGTTTCTTAAATATGCTGCCGTTGCTACCGCCTCAGCCCAGAATTTTTCTTCTAATTTAGAGTGAACCATCATACTTCGCGCCATCTCTATCAAAGTACGATTCATTCTTTCCGCTACACCGTTTTGCTGCGGAGTGTACGCAACCGATAGCTTTCTTTGTATACCAGAAGCAGCTAAATAGTCATCAAACTGTTTGTTTATATATTCCGTGCCATTATCGCTGCGGAAAAACGTTATCTTTTTATCTGTTTGGCGTTCCACCATTGCCTTGAATTTTTTAAACACGTCAAATAATTCACTTTTCCTCTTTAAAAAATAAACAAATACATAGCGTGACTTGTCGTCAATAAAAGTAACAATGTACTTATTTCCGCCGGTTTATAATTTATTAATTGGTCCACATACATCGCTGTGTATCATTTCCAATATATCTTTTGAGCGATGTTCGAATTTATTGAATGGTAGTACGCAGATTTTACTTTGCATGCAAATCTCACAGTTAACATTTTTTGGTAAATATTTTATTTTCATTCCTTTCACCATGTCAAATTTCGATAAGTTGTATAGTGCACAAAAATTTAAGTGGCCATATCTATTATGCCATAGTGTTACACCTTCTGTCGCATTTTCCGAATAAAAACATGAATTTTCACTTTGTTTAGCAACAAATAAACTTTTGCTTCTTTTTGCTCTATAAACTGTTTCATTTTTGTTGTTTTTAATCTCAGCGCTCATTGCCGAAAAAATTACTGTTAAATTCGCTTCAACCGCTTTGTTAACCGATATAAAATTTGTTTGAAGATTCGGTACATATAGAACGTCATTTAGTTGAATGTCATCAAACTTATGCGACTTCAATCTAACAATTCCTTTTCCTTTTGCTTCTATGAAGCTTCCACCGGCTACCGCGATTTTTTCCTCATGTTCTTTAAATGTTACGAACATTTTGCGGTTGCAACACATATGCGAAGTTGCGCCGCTGTCGATACACCACAAATCAGAAGAAAGAGAATGGAAATTTGTTGCTGTGAGAGACGCGAATGCTGTCGAAAGAGAATTTCTTTTTGGTTCTCTACATTTCGCAGCGAAATGCCCCTTTTGACCGCAGTTATAACATTTGAAGTTAACTTTTTGTCGCCTGCCACGATTATTGCCGTTACTGTTGATTGTTTTTTCCTTCGCAACTATACGGGCAGTAAATGCTTGCACACTACTCTCGGCATACATGGTATCGGCATTTCCTCTACGAGAACCTTCCTCCAAAAGCTTCATTTTTAAAATGTCTAGCTCAGGTAAATTGTCGCGTGTTTCCATCGCTATGACGAAACTCTTAAATGAAGTGGGCAATCCAGATAGCAAAATTATTGCCAAAAGCTCTTCATTCATTTCAAGACTAACTTCCCTCAATTTTTCAACAATACTAGAGAACTGATTTACGTATTGGGGTATACTCACATCTTCGGTGAACTTTAAATTCAGCAACTGTCTAAACAGTGTCACTTTACGGACGGGTCCACGAGGCTGATGTACCTGTATGAGCTTTTCCCAAGAAGCAGTCGATGTGACGCAATGCTTTATGTAGTTAATTTGACTGGGCTTAACGCTAAGCATGATTAACGCCAACGCCTTTTCATCTTTTTGCACCCATAATGCAGCAGCCACCTCAGCCTCCGGCTTTGTAGCATTACCTTTTACTATATTCCAT
>CATKHX010000001.1:0-89808 GCA_949752815.1 Conops quadrifasciatus | reverse complement strand
AATTTAATTTAATTTAATTTAATTTAATTTAATTTAATTTAATTTAATTTAATTTAATTTAATTTAATTTAATTTAATTTAATTTAATTTAATTTAATTTAATTTAATTTAATTTAATTTAATTTAATTTAATTTAATTTAATTTAATTTAATTTAATTTAATTTAATTTAATTTAATTTAATTTAATTTAATTTAATTTAATTTAATTTAATTTAATTTAATTTAATTTAATTTAATTTAATTTAATTTAATTTAATTTAATTTAATTTAATTTAATTTAATTTAATTTAATTTAATTTAATTTAATTTAATTTAATTTAATTTAATTTAATTTAATTTAATTTAATTTAATTTAATTTAATTTAATTTAATTTAATTTAATTTAATTTAATTTAATTTAATTTAATTTAATTTAATTTAATTTAATTTAATTAATTTAATTTAATTTAATTTAATTTAATTTAATTTAATTTAATTTAATTTAATTTAATTTAATTTAATTTAATTTAATTTAATTTAATTTAATTTAATTTAATTTAATTTAATTTAATTTAATTTAATTTAATTTAATTTAATTTAATTTAATTTAATTTAATTTAATTTAATTTAATTTAATTTAATTTAATTTAATTTAATTTAATTTAATTTAATTTAATTTAATTTAATTTAATTTAATTTAATTTAATTTAATTTAATTTAATTTAATTTAATTTAATTTAATTTAATTTAATTTAATTTAATTTAATTTAATTTAATTTAATTTAATTTAATTTAATTTAATTTAATTTAATTTAATTTAATTTAATTTTATTTAATTTAATTTAATTTAATTTTGATTTAATTTAATTTAATTTAATTTTGATTTAATTTAATTTAATTTAATTTAATTTAATTTAATTTAATTTAATTTAATTTAATTTAATTTAATTTAATTTAATTTAATTTAATTTAATTTAATTTAATTTAATTTAATTTAATTTAATTTAATTTAATTTAATTTAATTTAATTTAATTTAATTTAATTTAATTTAATTTAATTTAATTTAATTTAATTTAATTTAATTTAATTTAATTTAATTTAATTTAATTTAATTTAATTTAATTTAATTTAATTTAATTTAATTTAATTTAATTTAATTTAATTTAATTTAATTTAATTTAATTTAATTTAATTTAATTTAATTTAATTTAATTTAATTTAATTTAATTTAATTTAATTTAATTTAATTTAATTTAATTTAATTTAATTTAATTTAATTTAATTTAATTTAATTTAATTTAATTTAATTTAATTTAATTTAATTTAATTTAATTTAATTTAATTTAATTTAATTTAATTTAATTTAATTTAATTTAATTTAATTTAATTTAATTTAATTTAATTTAATTTAATTTAATTTAATTTAATTTAATTTAATTTAATTTAATTTAATTTAATTTAATTTAATTTAATTTAATTTAATTTAATTTAATTTAATTTAATTTAATTTAATTTAATTTAATTTAATTTAATTTAATTTAATTTAATTTAATTTAATTTAATTTAATTTAATTTAATTTAATTTAATTTAATTTAATTTAATTTAATTTAATTTAATTTAATTTAATTTAATTTAATTTAATTTAATTTAATTTAATTTAATTTAATTTAATTTAATTTAATTTAATTTAATTTAATTTAATTTAATTTAATTTAATTTAATTTAATTTAATTTAATTTAATTTAATTTAATTTAATTTAATTTAATTTAATTTAATTTAATTTAATTTAATTTAATTTAATTTAATTTAATTTAATTTAATTTAATTTAATTTAATTTAATTTAATTTAATTTAATTTAATTTAATTTAATTTAATTTAATTTAATTTAATTTAATTTAATTTAATTTAATTTAATTTAATTTAATTTAATTTAATTTAATTTAATTTAATTTAATTTAATTTAATTTAATTTAATTTAATTTAATTTAATTTAATTTAATTTAATTTAATTTAATTTAATTTAATTTAATTTAATTTAATTTAATTTAATTTAATTTAATTTAATTTAATTTAATTTAATTTAATTTAATTTAATTTAATTTAATTTAATTTAATTTAATTTAATTTAATTTAATTTAATTTAATTTAATTTAATTTAATTTAATTTAATTTAATTTAATTTAATTTAATTTAATTTAATTTAATTTAATTTAATTTAATTTAATTTAATTTAATTTAATTTAATTTAATTTAATTTAATTTAATTTAATTTAATTTAATTTAATTTAATTTAATTTAATTTAATTTAATTTAATTTAATTTAATTTAATTTAATTTAATTTAATTTAATTTAATTTAATTTAATTTAATTTAATTTAATTTAATTTAATTTAATTTAATTTAATTTAATTTAATTTAATTTAATTTAATTTAATTTAATTTAATTTAATTTAATTTAATTTAATTTAATTTAATTTAATTTAATTTAATTTAATTTAATTTAATTTAATTTAATTTAATTTAATTTAATTTAATTTAATTTAATTTAATTTAATTTAATTTAATTTAATTTAATTTAATTTAATTTAATTTAATTTAATTTAATTTAATTTAATTTAATTTAATTTAATTTAATTTAATTTAATTTAATTTAATTTAATTTAATTTAATTTAATTTAATTTAATTTAATTTAATTTAATTTAATTTAATTTAATTTAATTTAATTTAATTTAATTTAATTTAATTTAATTTAATTTAATTTAATTTAATTTAATTTAATTTAATTTAATTTAATTTAATTTAATTTAATTTAATTTAATTTAATTTAATTTAATTTAATTTAATTTAATTTAATTTAATTTAATTTAATTTAATTTAATTTAATTTAATTTAATTTAATTTAATTTAATTTAATTTAATTTAATTTAATTTAATTTAATTTAATTTAATTTAATTTAATTTAATTTAATTTAATTTAATTTAATTTAATTTAATTTAATTTAATTTAATTTAATTTAATTTAATTTAATTTAATTTAATTTAATTTAATTTAATTTAATTTAATTTAATTTAATTTAATTTAATTTAATTTAATTTAATTTAATTTAATTTAATTTAATTTAATTTAATTTAATTTAATTTAATTTAATTTAATTTAATTTAATTTAATTTAATTTAATTTAATTTAATTTAATTTAATTTAAAAATTTAATTTAATTAATTTAATTTAATTTAATTTAATTTAATTTAATTTAATTTAATTTAATTTAATTTAATTTAATTTAATTTAATTTAATTTAATTTAATTTAATTTAATTTAATTTAATTTAATTTAATTTAATTTAATTTAATTTAATTTAATTTAATTAATTTAATTTAATTTAATTTAATTTAATTTAATTTAATTTAATTTAATTTAATTTAATTTAATTTAATTTAATTTAATTTAATTTAATTTAATTTAATTTAATTTAATTTAATTTAATTTAATTTAATTTAATTTAATTTAATTTAATTTAATTTAATTTAATTTAATTTAATTTAATTTAATTTAATTTAATTTAATTTAATTTAATTTAATTTAATTTAATTTAATTTAATTTAATTTAATTTAATTTAATTTAATTTAATTTAATTTAATTTAATTTAATTTAATTTAATTTAATTTAATTTAATTTAATTTAATTTAATTTAATTTAATTTAATTTAATTTAATTTAATTTAATTTAATTTAATTTAATTTAATTTAATTTAATTTAATTTAATTTAATTTAATTTAATTTAATTTAATTTAATTTAATTTAATTTAATTTAATTTAATTTAATTTAATTTAATTTAATTTAATTTAATTTAATTTAATTTAATTTAATTTAATTTAATTTAATTTAATTTAATTTAATTTGATTTAATTTAATTTAATTTAATTTTGATTTAATTTAATTTAATTTAATTTTGATTTAATTTAATTTAATTTAATTTAATTTAATTTAATTTAATTTAATTTAATTTAATTTAATTTAATTTAATTTAATTTAATTTAATTTAATTTAATTTAATTTAATTTAATTTAATTTAATTTAATTTAATTTAATTTAATTTAATTTAATTTAATTTAATTTAATTTAATTTAATTTAATTTAATTTAATTTAATTTAATTTAATTTAATTTAATTTAATTTAATTTAATTTAATTTAATTTAATTTAATTTAATTTAATTTAATTTAATTTAATTTAATTTAATTTAATTTAATTTAATTTAATTTAATTTAATTTAATTTAATTTAATTTAATTTAATTTAATTTAATTTAATTTAATTTAATTTAATTTAATTTAATTTAATTTAATTTAATTTAATTTAATTTAATTTAATTTAATTTAATTTAATTTAATTTAATTTAATTTAATTTAATTTAATTTAATTTAATTTAATTTAATTTAATTTAATTTAATTTAATTTAATTTAATTTAATTTAATTTAATTTAATTTAATTTAATTTAATTTAATTTAATTTAATTTAATTTAATTTAATTTAATTTAATTTAATTTAATTTAATTTAATTTAATTTAATTTAATTTAATTTAATTTAATTTAATTTAATTTAATTTAATTTAATTTAATTTAATTTAATTTAATTTAATTTAATTTAATTTAATTTAATTTAATTTAATTTAATTTAATTTAATTTAATAAATTCACACAATCATACAATCATTCAATCACACAATCATACAATCACACAATCACACAATCACACAATCATACAATCACACAATCATACAATCATACAATCACACAATCATACAATCACACAATCACACAAGCATACAATCACACAAGCATACAATCCCACAATCACACAATCACACAATCACACAATCATACAATCCCACAATCACACAATCATACAATCACACAATCACACAATCATACAATCACACAATCATACAATCATACAATCACACAATCATACAATCACACAATCACACAAGCATACAATCACACAATCATACAATCACACAAGCGTTCAAGCGTACAATCACACAATCACACAATCACACAATCATACAATCATACAATCCCACAATCACACAATCATACAATCACACAATCATACAATCACACAATCACACAATCACACAATCACACAATCACACAATCACACAATCACACAATCACACAATCACACAATCATACAATCATACAATCCCACAATCACACAATCATACAATCACACAATCATACAATCACACAATCACACAATCACACAATCATACAATCACACAATCATACAATCATACAATCACACAATCGTACAATCACACAATCACACAATCACACAATCACACAATCACACAATCACACAATCACACAATCACACAATCATACAATCATACAATCCCACAATCACACAATCATACAATCATACAATCCCACAATCACACAATCATACAATCACACAATCATACAATCACACAATCACACAATCACACAATCACACAATCATACAATCATACAATCCCACAATCACACAATCACACAATCATACAATCACACAATCACACAATCACACAATCACACAATCACACAATCACACAATCATACAATCACTCAATCATACAATCATACAATCCCACAATCACACAATCACACAATCATACAATCACACAATCACACAATCACACAATCATACAATCATACAATCACACAATCACACAATCACACAATCATACAATCATACAATCACACAATCACACAATCACACAATCACACAATCATACAATCATACAATCCCACAATCACACAATCACACAATCACACAATCACACAATCACACAATCATACAATCATACAATCCCACAATCACACAATTATACAATCACACAATCACACAATCATACAATCACACAATCACACAATCACACAATCACACAATCACACAATCACACAATCATACAATCACACAATCATACAATCATACAATCCCACAATCATACAATCACACAATCATACAATCACACAATCACACAATCATACAATCACACAATCACACAATCACACAATCACACAATCACACAATCATACAATCACTCAATCATACAATCACACAATCACACAATCACACAATCATACAATCATACAATCATACAATCCCACAATCACACAATCACACAATCATACAATCACACAATCACACAATCATACAATCATACAATCCCACAATCACACAATCACACAATCATACAATCACACAATCACACAATCATACAATCATACAATCATACAATCCCACAATCACACAATCATACAATCATACAATCCCACAATCACACAATCACACAATCATACAATCACACAATCACACAATCATACAATCACACAATCACACAATCATACAATCACACAATCATACAATCACACAATCACACAATCATACAATCACACAATCACACAATCACACAATCACACAATCACACAATCATACAATCACTCAATCATACAATCATACAATCCCACAATCACACAATCACACAATCATACAATCACACAATCACACAATCATACAATCATACAATCCCACAATCACACAATCATACAATCACACAATCACACAATCACACAATCATACAATCATACAATCACACAATCACACAATCACACAATCATACAATCACACAATCACACATTCACACAATCACACAATCATACAATCATACAATCCCACAATCACACAATCACACAATCATACAATCACACAATCACACAATCACACAATCATACAATCACACAATCACACAATCATACAATCATACAATCCCACAATCACACAATCACACAATCATACAATCACACAATCACACAATCACACAATCATACAATCATACAATCACACAATCACACAATCACACAATCACACAATCACACAATCATACAATCATACAATCACACAATCACACAATCACACAATCATACAATCATACAATCCCACAATCACACAATCATACAATCACACAATCATACAATCATACAATCACACAATCATACAATCACACAATCACACAATCACACAATCATACAATCATACAATCATACAATCACACAATCACACATTCACACAATCACACAATCATACAATCATACAATCCCACAATCACACAATCACACAATCATACAATCACACAATCACACAATCATACAATCACACAATCACACAATCATACAATCATACAATCACACAATCACACATTCACACAATCACACAATCATACAATCATACAATCCCACAATCACACAATCACACAATCATACAATCACACAATCACACAATCACACAATCATACAATCATACAATCCCACAATCACACAATCATACAATCACACAATCATACAATCATACAATTCCACAATCACACAATCATACACACATTCACACAATCACACAATCACACAATCATACAATAATACAATCACACAATCACACAATCACACAATCATACAATCATACAATCCCACAATCACACAATCATACAATCACGCAATCATACAATCATACAATCACACAATCATACAATCCCACAATCACACAATCACACAATCATACAATCACACAATCACACAATCATACAATCATACAATCCCACAATCACACAATCATACAATCACACAATCATACAATCATACAATTCCACAATCACACAATCATACAATCATACAATCACACAATCACACAATCACACAATCATACAATCCCACAATCACACAATCACACAATCATACAATCACACAATAACACAATCACACAATCATACAATCATACAATCCCACAATCACACAATCATACAATCACACAATCATACAATCATACAATCCCACAATCACACAATCATACAATCATACAATCATACAATCACACAATCACACAATCACACAATCACACAATCATACAATCACACAATCACACAATCACACAATCATACAATCATACAATCATACAATCACACAATCACACATTCACACAATCACACAATCATACAATCATACAATCCCACAATCACACAATCACACAATCATACAATCACACAATCACACAATCACACAATCATACAATCCCACAATCACAGTTTAGCAAAAATGCTACCTAACACAAACCTCACACAATCACACAATCATACAATCATACAATCCCACAATCACACAATCATACAATCATACAATCATACAATCACACAATCACACAATCACACAATCATACAATCACACAATCACACAATCACACAATCATACAATCATACAATCATACAATCATACAATCACACAATCACACATTCACACAATCACACAATCATACAATCCCACAATCACACAATCATACAATCATACAATCATACAATCATACAATCATACAATCATACAATCATACAATCATACAATCATACAATCATACAATCATACAATCATACAATCACACAATCACACAATCATACAATCCCACAATCACAGTTTAGCAAAAATGCTACCTAACATAGGCGGACCGAAGCCAGCCAGGCGGAAGCTATTGGCAAGCGTAGTTACATCGGTGATTTTATATGCGTCTCCAGTATGGTCGCACGCCTTAGTCAGAACTTCTATCAGAAGACAGCTCATATCAACCTACAGGCTCAGCACCTTGAGAGTTGTTAGCGGTTTTAGAACGGTCTCAGATGAGGCCGCTTGCGTCATAGCGTCAGCGCTGCCTATAGATATTTTAGCAGATGAAAAGAAACGTATTTATCAACGCAGACTAAGTGGAAGTCGATCAGAGGCTGCCAGGGAAGAAAGAGTCATCTCTATTGCTAAGTGGCAAGCCCGTTGGTCCACAGGGAGGAAAGGGAGATGGACTTATTAACTCATTCCAGACGTAGCCGCGTGGTACAATAGACATCATGGAGAGGTAAACTACTATATGACCCAGTTCTTGTCTGGTCATGGTTGCTTCCGAAAGTACCTGCACAAATTCGGACACGATACGTCATCTTTGTGCCCTAGCTGTGTAAATGAAGAGGAAGATGCAAATCACGTGATATTTCACTGTCCACTATTTAAACGCCATTGTGTTGCAAACATCGAGCCACGGCAGGTAGAAGAATTCATGCTTTAATGCGAGGGAAACTGGACTAAACTTGACTCGTGCGTCTCAGTCGTGCTTAAGGAGCTACGAGTAATAGAGAGGAAGCGGTTTGCAGAGATCAGCGAATTACCAACTAGTTATGTATAGAGTTCTATAAGCGCATATAGCAAGATTGCTTACCAGCCCCCGCGAAGTAATACCTAACGGCAGTCCCGCGGGGGATAGTGGTCGAAGTGCGTTGGTTTGTGGTTTAGTACGTAGGCGCCAACTTATGGCGAATCGTGCATGCCAATTGGGCCGGTCCTTTGGTATCTATGAAGATTCCACAATCCAGGTCGTCATACCAAAAAAAAAAAAAAAAAAACAATCACACAATCACACAATCATACAATCATACAATCCCACAATCACACAATCACACAATCATACAATCACACAATCACACAATCACACAATCATACAATCACACAATCACACAATCATACAATCACACAATCACACAATCACACAATCACACAATCACACAATCACACAATCATACAATCATACAATCACACAATCACACAATCACACAATCATACAATCCCACAATCACACAAGCGTACAATCACACAATCATACAATCCCACAATCACACAATCACACAATCATACAATCACACAATCACACAATCATACAATCACACAATCACACAATCATACAATCACACAATCACACAATCACACAATCACACAATCACACAATCATACAATCATACAATCATACAATCATACAATCATACCATCATACAATCATACAATCATACAATCATACAATCATACAATCATACAATCATACAATCATACAATCATACAATCATACAATCATACAATCACACAATCATACAATCACACAATCACACAAGCATACAATCATACAATCACACAAGCATACAATCACACAATCACACAAGCATACAATCACACAATCATACAATCACACAATCATACAATCCCACAATCCCACAATCACACAATCACACAATCATACAATCACACATTTATACAATCACACAATCACACAATCATACAATCACACAATCACACAATCACACAATCATACAAGCATTCAATCACACAATCATACAATCACACAATCATACAATCACACAATCACACAATCATACAAGCATACAATCACACAATCATACAATCACACAATCAACAATCATACTATCACACAATCATACAATCACACAATCATACAATCATACAATCACACAATCACACAATCATACAATCACACAATCATACAATCATACAATCACACAATCATACAATCACACAATCACACAATCACACAATCATACAATCATACAATCATACAATCACACAATCACACATTCACACAATCACACAATCATACAATCATACAATCCCACAATCACACAATCACACAATCATACAATCACACAATCACACAATCATACAATCACACAATCACACAATCATACAATCACACAATCAACAATCATACTATCACACAATCATACAATCACACAATCATACAATCATACAATCACACAATCACACAATCATACAATCACACAATCATACAATCATACAATCACACAATCATACAATCACACAATCACACAATCACACAATCATACAATCATACAATCATACAATCACACAATCACACATTCACACAATCACACAATCATACAATCATACAATCCCACAATCACACAATCACACAATCATACAATCACACAATCACACAATCATACAATCACACAATCACACAATCACACAATCATACAATCATACAATCACACAATCACACATTCACACAATCATACAATCATACAATCACACAATCACACATTCACACAATCACACAATCATACAATCATACAATCATACAATCATACAATCATACAATCATACAATCATACAATCATACAATCACACAATCACACATTCACACAATCACACAATCATACAATCATACAATCCCACAATCACACAATCACACAATCATACAATCACACAATCACACAATCATACAATCACACAATCACACAATCACACAATCATACAATCATACAATCACACAATCACACATTCACACAATCACACAATCATACAATCATACAATCCCACAATCACACAATCACACAATCATACAATCACACAATCACACAATCATACAATCATACAATCCCACAATCACACAATCATACAATCATACAATCATACAATTCCACAATCACACAATCATACAATCATACAATCATACAATCACACAATCACACAATCACACAATCATACAATCCCACAATCACACAATCACACAATCATACAATCACACAATAACACAATCATACAATCATACAATCATACAATCACACAATCACACATTCACACAATCACACAATCATACAATCATACAATCCCACAATCACACAATCACACAATCATACAATCACACAATCACACAATCACACAATCATACAATCATACAATCCCACAATCACACAATCATACAATCACACAATCATACAATCATACAATTCCACAATCACACAATCATACAATCATACAATCATACAATCACACAATCACACAATCACACAATCATACAATCCCACAATCACACAATCACACAATCATACAATCACACAATAACACAATCACACAATCATACAATCATACAATCCCACAATCACACAATCATACAATCTCACAATCATACAATCATACAATCCCACAATCACACAATCACACAATCATACAATCACACAATCACACATTCACACAATCACACAATCATACAATCATACAATCCCACAATCACACAATCATACAATCACACAATCATACAATCACACAATCACACAATCACACAATCATACAATCACACAATCATACAATCATACAATCACACAAGCGTACAATCACACAATCACACAATCACACAATCACACAATCACACAATCACACAATCACACAATCACACAATCACACAATCACACAATCATACAATCATACAATCCCACAATCACACAATCATACAATCATACAATCCCACAATCACACAATCATACAATCACACAATCATACAATCACACAATCACACAATCATACAATCATACAATCCCACAATCACACAATCATACAATCACACAATCACACAATCACACAATCATACAATCACTCAATCATACAATCATACAATCCCACAATCACACAATCACACAATCATACAATCACACAATCACACAATCACACAATCATACAATCATACAATCACACAATCACACAATCACACAATCATACAATCATACAATCACACAATCACACATTCACACAATCACACAATCATACAATCATACAATCCCACAATCACACAATCACACAATCACACAATCACACAATCACACAATCACACAATCATACAATCACACAATCACACAATCATACAATCACACAATCACACAATCATACAATCATACAATCCCACAATCACACAATCATACAATCACACAATCATACAATCATACAATCCCACAATCACACAATCACACAATCATACAATCACACAATCACACAATCATACAATCATACAATCCCACAATCACACAATCACACAATCATACAATCACACAATCACACAATCATACAATCATACAATCATACAATCCCACAATCACACAATCATACAATCATACAATCCCACAATCACACAATCACACAATCATACAATCACACAATCACACAATCATACAATCACACAATCACACAATCACACAATCATACAATCACACAATCATACAATCACACAATCACACAATCATACAATCACACAATCACACAATCACACAATCACACAATCACACAATCACACAATCATACAATCACTCAATCATACAATCATACAATCCCACAATCACACAATCACACAATCATACAATCACACAATCACACAATCATACAATCATACAATCCCACAATCACACAATCATACAATCACACAATCACACAATCACACAATCATACAATCATACAATCATACAATCACACAATCACACAATCACACAATCATACAATCACACAATCACACATTCACACAATCACACAATCATACAATCACACAATCACACAATCATACAATCATACAATCCCACAATCACACAATCATACAATCATACAATCCCACAATCACACAATCACACAATCATACAATCACACAATCACACAATCATACAATCACACAATCACACAATCATACAATCATACAATCATACAATCCCACAATCACACAATCACACAATCATACAATCACACAATCACACAATCACACAATCATACAATCATACAATCACACAATCACACATTCACACAATCACACAATCACACAATCATACAATCATACAATCACACAATCATACAATCACACAATCATACAATCATACAATCACACAATCATACAATCACACAATCACACAATCACACAATCATACAATCATACAATCATACAATCACACAATCACACATTCACACAATCACACAATCATACAATCATACAATCCCACAATCACACAATCACACAATCATACAATCACACAATCACACAATCATACAATCACACAATCACACAATCACACAATCATACAATCACACAATCACACAATCATACAATCACACAATCACACAATCATACAATCATACAATCATACAATCCCACAATCACACAATCACACAATCATACAATCACACAATCACACAATCATACAATCACGCAATCATACAATCATACAATCACACAATCATACAATCACACAATCACACAATCATACAATCACGCAATCATACAATCATACAATCACACAATCATACAATCACACAATCACACAATCACACAATCATACAATCATACAATCATACAATCACACAATCACACATTCACACAATCACACAATCATACAATCATACAATCCCACAATCACACAATCACACAATCATACAATCACACAATCACACAATCATACAATCACACAATCACACAATCATACAATCATACAATCATACAATCATACAATCACACAATCACACATTCACACAATCACACAATCATACAATCATACAATCCCACAATCACACAATCACACAATCATACAATCACACAATCACACAATCATACAATCATACAATCCCACAATCACACAATCATACAATCACACAATCATACAATCATACAATTCCACAATCACACAATCATACAATCATACAATCATACAATCACACAATCACACAATCACACAATCATACAATCCCACAATCACACAATCATACAATCACACAATAACACAATCACACAATCATACAATCATACAATCCCACAATCACACAATCATACAATCACACAATCATACAATCATACAATCCCACAATCACACAATCATACAATCATACAATCATACAATCACACAATCACACAATCACACAATCACACAATCATACAATCACACAATCACACAATCACACAATCATACAATCATACAATCATACAATCACACAATCACACATTCACACAATCACACAATCATACAATCATACAATCCCACAATCACACAATCACACAATCATACAATCACACAATCACACAATCACACAATCATACAATCCCACAATCACAGTTTAGCAAAAATGCTACCTAACACAAACCTCACACAATCACACAATCATACAATCATACAATCCCACAATCACACAATCATACAATCACACAATCATACAATCATACAATCCCACAATCACACAATCATACAATCATACAATCATACAATCACACAATCACACAATCACACAATCACACAATCATACAATTACACAATCACACAATCACACAATCATACAATCATACAATCATACAATCACACAATCACACATTCACACATTCACACAATCACACAATCATACAATCCCACAATCACACAATCATACAATCATACAATCATACAATCATACAATCATACAATCATACAATCATACAATCACACAATCACACAATCATACAATCCCACAATCACAGTTTAGCAAAAATGCTACCTAACATAGGCGGACCGAAGCCAGCCAGGCGGAAGCTATTGGCAAGCGTAGTTACATCGGTGATTTTATATGCGTCTCCAGTATGGTCGCACGCCTTAGTCAGAACTTCTATCAGAAGACAGCTCATATCAACCTACAGGCTCAGCACCTTGAGAGTTGTTAGCGGTTTTAGAACGGTCTCAGATGAGGCCGCTTGCGTCATAGCGTCAGCGCTGCCTATAGATATTTTAGCAGATGAAAAGAAACGTATTTATCAACGCAGACTAAGTGGAAGTCGATCAGAGGCTGCCAGGGAAGAAAGAGTCATCTCTATTGCTAAGTGGCAAGCCCGTTGGTCCACAGGGAGGAAAGGGAGATGGACTTATTAACTCATTCCAGACGTAGCCGCGTGGTACAATAGACATCATGGAGAGGTAAACTACTATATGACCCAGTTCTTGTCTGGTAATGGTTGCTTCCGAAAGTACCTGCACAAATTCGGACACGATACGTCATCTTTGTGCCCTAGCTGTGTAAATGAAGAGGAAGATGCAAATCACGTGATATTTCACTGTCCACGATTTAAACGCCATTGTGTTGCAAACATCGAGCCACGTCAGGTAGAAGAATTCATGCTTTAATGCGAGGGAAACTGGACTAAACTTGACTCGTGCGTCTCAGTCGTGCTTAAGGAGCTACGAGTAATAGAGAGGAAGCGGTTTGCAGAGATCAGCGAATTACCAACTAGTTATGTATAGAGTTCTATAAGCGCATATAGCAAGATTGCTTACCAGCCCCCGCGAAGTAATACCTAACGGCAGTCCCGCGGGGGATAGTGGTCGAAGTGCGTTGGTTTGTGGTTTAGTACGTAGGCGCCAACTTATGGCGAATCGTGCATGCCAATTGGGCCGGTCCTTTGGTATCTATGAAGATTCCACAATCCAGGTCGTCATACCAAAAAAAAAAAAAAAAAAACAATCACACAATCACACAATCATACAATCATACAATCCCACAATCACACAATCACACAATCATACAATCACACAATCACACAATCACACAATCATACAATCACACAATCACACAATCATACAATCACACAATCACACAATCACACAATCACACAATCACACAATCACACAATCATACAATCATACAATCACACAATCATACAATAATACAATCACACAATCACACAATCACACAATCATACAATCATACAATCCCACAATCACACAATCATACAATCACGCAATCATACAATCATACAATCACACAATCACACAATCACACAATCACACAATCATACAATCACACAATCACACAATCACACAATCACACAATCACACAATCATACAATCATACAATCATACAATCATACAATCATACCATCATACAATCATACAATCATACAATCATACAATCATACAATCATACAATCATACAATCATACAATCATACAATCATACAATCACACAATCATACAATCACACAATCACACAAGCATACAATCATACAATCACACAAGCATACAATCACACAATCACACAAGCATACAATCACACAATCATACAATCACACAATCATACAATCCCACAATCCCACAATCACACAATCACACAATCATACAATCACACATTTATACAATCACACAATCACACAATCATACAATCACACAATCACACAATCACACAATCATACAAGCATTCAATCACACAATCATACAATCACACAATCATACAATCACACAATCACACAATCATACAAGCATACAATCACACAATCATACAATCACACAATCAACAATCATACTATCACACAATCATACAATCACACAATCATACAATCATACAATCACACAATCACACAATCATACAATCACACAATCATACAATCATACAATCACACAATCATACAATCACACAATCACACAATCACACAATCATACAATCATACAATCATACAATCACACAATCACACATTCACACAATCACACAATCATACAATCATACAATCCCACAATCACACAATCACACAATCATACAATCACACAATCACACAATCATACAATCACACAATCACACAATCATACAATCACACAATCAACAATCATACTATCACACAATCATACAATCACACAATCATACAATCATACAATCACACAATCACACAATCATACAATCACACAATCATACAATCATACAATCACACAATCATACAATCACACAATCACACAATCACACAATCATACAATCATACAATCATACAATCACACAATCACACATTCACACAATCACACAATCATACAATCATACAATCCCACAATCACACAATCACACAATCATACAATCACACAATCACACAATCATACAATCACACAATCACACAATCACACAATCATACAATCATACAATCACACAATCACACATTCACACAATCATACAATCATACAATCACACAATCACACATTCACACAATCACACAATCATACAATCATACAATCATACAATCATACAATCATACAATCATACAATCATACAATCATACAATCACACAATCACACATTCACACAATCACACAATCATACAATCATACAATCCCACAATCACACAATCACACAATCATACAATCACACAATCACACAATCATACAATCACACAATCACACAATCACACAATCATACAATCATACAATCACACAATCACACATTCACACAATCACACAATCATACAATCATACAATCCCACAATCACACAATCACACAATCATACAATCACACAATCACACAATCATACAATCATACAATCCCACAATCACACAATCATACAATCATACAATCATACAATTCCACAATCACACAATCATACAATCATACAATCATACAATCACACAATCACACAATCACACAATCATACAATCCCACAATCACACAATCACACAATCATACAATCACACAATAACACAATCATACAATCATACAATCATACAATCACACAATCACACATTCACACAATCACACAATCATACAATCATACAATCCCACAATCACACAATCACACAATCATACAATCACACAATCACACAATCACACAATCATACAATCATACAATCCCACAATCACACAATCATACAATCACACAATCATACAATCATACAATTCCACAATCACACAATCATACAATCATACAATCATACAATCACACAATCACACAATCACACAATCATACAATCCCACAATCACACAATCACACAATCATACAATCACACAATAACACAATCACACAATCATACAATCATACAATCCCACAATCACACAATCATACAATCTCACAATCATACAATCATACAATCCCACAATCACACAATCACACAATCATACAATCACACAATCACACATTCACACAATCACACAATCATACAATCATACAATCCCACAATCACACAATCATACAATCACACAATCATACAATCACACAATCACACAATCACACAATCATACAATCACACAATCATACAATCATACAATCACACAAGCGTACAATCACACAATCACACAATCACACAATCACACAATCACACAATCACACAATCACACAATCACACAATCACACAATCACACAATCATACAATCATACAATCCCACAATCACACAATCATACAATCATACAATCCCACAATCACACAATCATACAATCACACAATCATACAATCACACAATCACACAATCACACAATCATACAATCATACAATCCCACAATCACACAATCATACAATCACACAATCACACAATCACACAATCATACAATCACTCAATCATACAATCATACAATCCCACAATCACACAATCACACAATCATACAATCACACAATCACACAATCACACAATCATACAATCATACAATCACACAATCACACAATCACACAATCATACAATCATACAATCACACAATCACACATTCACACAATCACACAATCATACAATCATACAATCCCACAATCACACAATCACACAATCACACAATCACACAATCACACAATCACACAATCATACAATCACACAATCACACAATCATACAATCACACAATCACACAATCATACAATCATACAATCCCACAATCACACAATCATACAATCACACAATCATACAATCATACAATCCCACAATCACACAATCACACAATCATACAATCACACAATCACACAATCATACAATCATACAATCCCACAATCACACAATCACACAATCATACAATCACACAATCACACAATCATACAATCATACAATCATACAATCCCACAATCACACAATCATACAATCATACAATCCCACAATCACACAATCACACAATCATACAATCACACAATCACACAATCATACAATCACACAATCACACAATCACACAATCATACAATCACACAATCATACAATCACACAATCACACAATCATACAATCACACAATCACACAATCACACAATCACACAATCACACAATCACACAATCATACAATCACTCAATCATACAATCATACAATCCCACAATCACACAATCACACAATCATACAATCACACAATCACACAATCATACAATCATACAATCCCACAATCACACAATCATACAATCACACAATCACACAATCACACAATCATACAATCATACAATCATACAATCACACAATCACACAATCACACAATCATACAATCACACAATCACACATTCACACAATCACACAATCATACAATCACACAATCACACAATCATACAATCATACAATCCCACAATCACACAATCATACAATCATACAATCCCACAATCACACAATCACACAATCATACAATCACACAATCACACAATCATACAATCACACAATCACACAATCATACAATCATACAATCATACAATCCCACAATCACACAATCACACAATCATACAATCACACAATCACACAATCACACAATCATACAATCATACAATCACACAATCACACATTCACACAATCACACAATCACACAATCATACAATCATACAATCACACAATCATACAATCACACAATCATACAATCATACAATCACACAATCATACAATCACACAATCACACAATCACACAATCATACAATCATACAATCATACAATCACACAATCACACATTCACACAATCACACAATCATACAATCATACAATCCCACAATCACACAATCACACAATCATACAATCACACAATCACACAATCATACAATCACACAATCACACAATCACACAATCATACAATCACACAATCACACAATCATACAATCACACAATCACACAATCATACAATCATACAATCATACAATCCCACAATCACACAATCACACAATCATACAATCACACAATCACACAATCATACAATCACGCAATCATACAATCATACAATCACACAATCATACAATCACACAATCACACAATCATACAATCACGCAATCATACAATCATACAATCACACAATCATACAATCACACAATCACACAATCACACAATCATACAATCATACAATCATACAATCACACAATCACACATTCACACAATCACACAATCATACAATCATACAATCCCACAATCACACAATCACACAATCATACAATCACACAATCACACAATCATACAATCACACAATCACACAATCATACAATCATACAATCATACAATCATACAATCACACAATCACACATTCACACAATCACACAATCATACAATCATACAATCCCACAATCACACAATCACACAATCATACAATCACACAATCACACAATCATACAATCATACAATCCCACAATCACACAATCATACAATCACACAATCATACAATCATACAATTCCACAATCACACAATCATACAATCATACAATCATACAATCACACAATCACACAATCACACAATCATACAATCCCACAATCACACAATCATACAATCACACAATAACACAATCACACAATCATACAATCATACAATCCCACAATCACACAATCATACAATCACACAATCATACAATCATACAATCCCACAATCACACAATCATACAATCATACAATCATACAATCACACAATCACACAATCACACAATCACACAATCATACAATCACACAATCACACAATCACACAATCATACAATCATACAATCATACAATCACACAATCACACATTCACACAATCACACAATCATACAATCATACAATCCCACAATCACACAATCACACAATCATACAATCACACAATCACACAATCACACAATCATACAATCCCACAATCACAGTTTAGCAAAAATGCTACCTAACACAAACCTCACACAATCACACAATCATACAATCATACAATCCCACAATCACACAATCATACAATCACACAATCATACAATCATACAATCCCACAATCACACAATCATACAATCATACAATCATACAATCACACAATCACACAATCACACAATCACACAATCATACAATTACACAATCACACAATCACACAATCATACAATCATACAATCATACAATCACACAATCACACATTCACACATTCACACAATCACACAATCATACAATCCCACAATCACACAATCATACAATCATACAATCATACAATCATACAATCATACAATCATACAATCATACAATCACACAATCACACAATCATACAATCCCACAATCACAGTTTAGCAAAAATGCTACCTAACATAGGCGGACCGAAGCCAGCCAGGCGGAAGCTATTGGCAAGCGTAGTTACATCGGTGATTTTATATGCGTCTCCAGTATGGTCGCACGCCTTAGTCAGAACTTCTATCAGAAGACAGCTCATATCAACCTACAGGCTCAGCACCTTGAGAGTTGTTAGCGGTTTTAGAACGGTCTCAGATGAGGCCGCTTGCGTCATAGCGTCAGCGCTGCCTATAGATATTTTAGCAGATGAAAAGAAACGTATTTATCAACGCAGACTAAGTGGAAGTCGATCAGAGGCTGCCAGGGAAGAAAGAGTCATCTCTATTGCTAAGTGGCAAGCCCGTTGGTCCACAGGGAGGAAAGGGAGATGGACTTATTAACTCATTCCAGACGTAGCCGCGTGGTACAATAGACATCATGGAGAGGTAAACTACTATATGACCCAGTTCTTGTCTGGTAATGGTTGCTTCCGAAAGTACCTGCACAAATTCGGACACGATACGTCATCTTTGTGCCCTAGCTGTGTAAATGAAGAGGAAGATGCAAATCACGTGATATTTCACTGTCCACGATTTAAACGCCATTGTGTTGCAAACATCGAGCCACGTCAGGTAGAAGAATTCATGCTTTAATGCGAGGGAAACTGGACTAAACTTGACTCGTGCGTCTCAGTCGTGCTTAAGGAGCTACGAGTAATAGAGAGGAAGCGGTTTGCAGAGATCAGCGAATTACCAACTAGTTATGTATAGAGTTCTATAAGCGCATATAGCAAGATTGCTTACCAGCCCCCGCGAAGTAATACCTAACGGCAGTCCCGCGGGGGATAGTGGTCGAAGTGCGTTGGTTTGTGGTTTAGTACGTAGGCGCCAACTTATGGCGAATCGTGCATGCCAATTGGGCCGGTCCTTTGGTATCTATGAAGATTCCACAATCCAGGTCGTCATACCAAAAAAAAAAAAAAAAAACAATCACACAATCACACAATCCCACAATCACACAATCACACAATCATACAATCACACAATCACACAATCACACAATTATACAATCACACAATCACACAATCATACAATCACACAATCACACAATCACACAATCACACAATCACACAATCACACAATCACACAATCACACAATCACACAATCATACAATCATACAATCACACAATCACACAATCACACAATCATACAATCCCACAATCACACAAGCGTACAATCACACAATCATACAATCCCACAATCACACAATCACACAATCATACAATCACACAATCATACAATCACACAATCACACAATCATACAATCACACAATCACACAATCACACAATCACACAATCACACAATCATACAATCATACAATCATACAATCATACAATCATACCATCATACAATCATACAATCATACAATCATACAATCATACAATCATACAATCATACAATCATACAATCATACAATCATACAATCATACAATCACACAATCATACAATCACACAATCACACAAGCATACAATCATACAATCACACAAGCATACAATCACACAATCACACAAGCATACAATCACACAATCATACAATCACACAATCATACAATCCCACAATCCCACAATCACACAATCACACAAGCATACAATCATACAATCACACAAGCATACAATCACACAATCACACAATCACACAATCACACAATCACACAATCATACAAGCATTCAATCACACAATCATACAATCACACAATCATACAATCACACAATCACACAATCATACAAGCATACAATCACACAATCATACAATCACACAATCAACAATCATACTATCACACAATCATACAATCACACAATCATACAATCATACAATCACACAATCACACAATCATACAATCACACAATCATACAATCACACAATCATACAATCACACAATCACACAATCACACAATCATACAATCATACAATCATACAATCACACAATCACACATTCACACAATCACACAATCATACAATCATACAATCCCACAATCACACAATCACACAATCATACAATCACACAATCACACAATCATACAATCACACAATCACACAATCACACAATCATACAATCATACAATCACACAATCACACATTCACACAATCATACAATCATACAATCACACAATCACACATTCACACAATCACACAATCATACAATCATACAATCATACAATCATACAATCACACAATCACACATTCACACAATCACACAATCATACAATCATACAATCCCACAATCACACAATCACACAATCATACAATCACACAATCACACAATCATACAATCACACAATCACACAATCACACAATCATACAATCATACAATCACACAATCACACATTCACACAATCACACAATCATACAATCATACAATCCCACAATCACACAATCACACAATCATACAATCACACAATCACACAATCACACAATCATACAATCATACAATCCCACAATCCCACAATCACACAATCACACAATCATACAATCACACAATAACACAATCATACAATCATACAATCATACAATCACACAATCACACATTCACACAATCACACAATCATACAATCATACAATCCCACAATCACACAATCACACAATCACACAATCACACAATCATACAATCATACAATCCCACAATCACACAATCATACAATCACACAATCATACAATCATACAATTCCACAATCACACAATCATACAATCATACAATCATACAATCACACAATCACACAATCACACAATCATACAATCCCACAATCACACAATCACACAATCATACAATCACACAATAACACAATCACACAATCATACAATCATACAATCCCACAATCACACAATCATACAATCACACAATCATACAATCATACAATCCCACAATCACACAATCACACAATCATACAATCACACAATCACACATTCACACAATCACACAATCATACAATCATACATTCCCACAATCACACAATCACACAATCATACAATCACACAATCACACAATCATACAATCACACAATCACACAATCATACAATCATACACTCATACAATCACACAATCACACATTCACCCAATCACACAATCATACAATCATACAATCCCACAATCACACAATCACACAATCATACAATCACACAATCACACAATCACACAATCATACAATCATACAATCCCACAATCACACAATCATACAATCACACAATCATACAATCATACAATTCCACAATCACACAATCATACAATCATACAATCATACAATCACACAATCACACAATCACACAATCATACAATCCCACAATCACACAATCACACAATCATACAATCACACAATAACACAATCACACAATCATACAATCATACAATCCCACAATCATACAATCATACAATCCCACAATCACACAATCACACAATCATACAATCACACAATCACACAATCACACAATCACACAATCACACAATCATACAATCATACAATTCCACAATCACACAATCATACACACATTCACACAATCACACAATCACACAATCATACAATCATACAATCACACAATCACACAATCACACAATCACACAATCATACAATCATACAATCCCACAATCACACAATCATACAATCACACAATCATACAATCACACAATCATACAATCACACAATCACACAATCACACAATCATACAATCATACAATCCCACAATCACACAATCATACAATCACACAATCATACAATCACACAATCATACAATCACACAATCACACAATCACACAATCATACAATCATACAATCATACAATCACACAATCACACATTCACACAATCACACAATCATACAATCATACAATCCCACAATCAGACAATCATACAATCCCACAATCACACATTCACACAATCACACAATCATACAATCATACAATCCCACAATCACACAATCACACAATCATACAATCACACAATCACACAATCACACAATCACACAATCATACAATCATACAATCCCACAATCACACAATCATACAATCACACAATCACACAATCACACAATCATACAATCATACAATCACACAATCACACAATCATACAATCATACAATCCCACAATCACACAATCACACAATCATACAATCATACAATTCCACAATCACACAATCATACACACATTCACACAATCACACAATCACACAATCATACAATCATACAATCACACAATCACACAATCACACAATCACACAATCACACAATCATACAATCACACAATCACACAATCATACAATCATACAATCCCACAATCACACAATCACACAATCATACAATCATACAATCCCACAATCACACAATCATACAATCACACAATCACACAATCACACAATCACACAATCATACAATCATACAATCATACAATCACACAATCACACATTCACACAATCACACAATCATACAATCATACAATCCCACAATCACACAATCACACAATCATACAATGACACAATCACACAATCACACAATCACACAATCACACAATCATACAATCACACAATCATACAATCATACAATCCCACAATCACACAATCATACAATCATACAATCATACAATCACACAATCATACAATCACACAATCACACAATCATACAATCACACAATCACACAATCACACAATCATACAATCATACAATCATACAATCACACAATCATACAATCATACAATCATACAATCACACAATCATACAATCACACAATCACACAATCATACAATCACACACACAATCACAATCATACAATCCCACAATCACACAATCATACAATCACACAATCATACAATCATACAATTCCACAATCACACAATCATACAATCACACAATCACACAATCACACAATCATACAATCATACAATCCCACAATCACACAATCACACAATCATACAATGACACAATCACACAATCATACAATCACACAATCACACAATCATACAATCACACAATCATACAATCATACAATCCCACAATCACACAATCATACAATCATACAATCATACAATCACACAATCATACAATCACACAATCACACAATCATACAATCACACAATCACACAATCACACAATCATACAATCATACAATCATACAATCACACAATCATACAATCATACAATCATACAATCACACAATCATACAATCACACAATCACACAATCATACAATCACACACACAATCACAATCATACAATCCCACAATCACACAATCATACAATCACACAATCATACAATCATACAATTCCACAATCACACAATCATACAATCACACAATCACACAATCACACAATCATACAATCCCACAATCACACAATCATACAATCACACAATAACACAATCACACAATCATACAATCCCACAATCACACAATCATACAATCACACAATCATACAATCACACAATCACACAATCATACAATCACACAATCACACAATCACACAATCATACAATCATACAATCATACAATCATACAATCATACAATCACACAATCACACATTCACACAATCACACAATCATACAATCATACAATCCCACAATCACACAATCACACAATCATACAATCATACCATCATACAATCACACAATCACACAATCATACAATCATACAATCATACAATCATACAATCATACAATCATACAATCATACAATCATACAATCATACAATCATACAATCATACAATCATACAATCATACAATCATACAATCATACAATCATACAATCATACAATCATACAATCATACAATCATACAATCATACAATCATACAATCATACAATCATACAATCATACAATCATACAATCACACAATCATACAATCATACAATCATACAATCATACAATCATACAATCATACAATCATACAATCATACAATCATACAATCATACAATCATACAATCATACAATCATACAATCATACAATCATACAATCACACAATCACACAATCATACAATCATACAATCATACAATCATACAATCATACAATCATACAATCATACAATCACACAATCACACAATCATACAATCACACAATCACACAATCATACAATCATACAATCATACAATCACACAATCATACAATCATACAATCATACAATCACACAATCATACAATCACACAATCACACAATCATACAATCACACACACAATCACAATCATACAATCCCACAATCACACAATCATACAATCACACAATCATACAATCATACAATTCCACAATCACACAATCATACAATCCCACAATCACACAATCATACAATCACACAATCATACAATCACACAATCACACAATCATACAATCACACAATCACACAATCACACAATCATACAATCATACAATCATACAATCATACAATCATACAATCACACAATCACACATTCACACAATCACACAATCATACAATCATACAATCCCACAATCACACAATCACACAATCATACAATCACACAATCACACAATCACACAATCATACAATCATACAATCATACAATCATACAATCATACAATCACACAATCATACAATCACACAATCACACAATCATACAATCACACACACAATCACAATCATACAATCCCACAATCACACAATCATACAATCACACAATCATACAATCATACAATTCCACAATCACACAATCATACAATCCCACAATCACACAATCATACAATCACACAATCATACAATCACACAATCACACAATCATACAATCACACAATCACACAATCACACAATCATACAATCATACAATCATACAATCATACAATCATACAATCACACAATCACACATTCACACAATCACACAATCATACAATCACACAATCATACAATCACACAATCACACAATCATACAATCACACAATCACACAATCACACAATCATACAATCATACAATCATACAATCATACAATCATACAATCACACAATCATACAATCACACAATCACACAATCATACAATCACACACACAATCACAATCATACAATCCCACAATCACACAATCATACAATCACACAATCATACAATCATACAATTCCACAATCACACAATCATACAATCCCACAATCACACAATCATACAATCACACAATCATACAATCACACAATCACACAATCATACAATCACACAATCACACAATCACACAATCATACAATCATACAATCATACAATCATACAATCATACAATCACACAATCACACATTCACACAATCACACAATCATACAATCATACAATCCCACAATCACACAATCACACAATCATACAATCATACAATCATACAATTCCACAATCACACAATCATACAATCCCACAATCACACAATCATACAATCACACAATCATACAATCACACAATCACACAATCATACAATCACACAATCACACAATCACACAATCATACAATCATACAATCATACAATCATACAATCATACAATCACACAATCACACAATCACACAATCATACAATCATACAATCATACAATCACACAATCACACATTCACACAATCACACAATCATACAATCATACAATCCCACAATCAGACAATCATACAATCCCACAATCACACATTCACACAATCACACAATCATACAATCATACAATCCCACAATCACACAATCACACAATCATACAATCACACAATCACACAATCACACAATCACACAATCATACAATCATACAATCCCACAATCACACAATCATACAATCACACAATCACACAATCACACAATCATACAATCATACAATCACACAATCACACAATCATACAATCATACAATCCCACAATCACACAATCACACAATCATACAATCATACAATTCCACAATCACACAATCATACACACATTCACACAATCACACAATCACACAATCATACAATCATACAATCACACAATCACACAATCACACAATCACACAATCACACAATCATACAATCACACAATCACACAATCATACAATCATACAATCCCACAATCACACAATCACACAATCATACAATCATACAATCCCACAATCACACAATCATACAATCACACAATCACACAATCACACAATCACACAATCATACAATCATACAATCATACAATCACACAATCACACATTCACACAATCACACAATCATACAATCATACAATCCCACAATCACACAATCACACAATCATACAATGACACAATCACACAATCACACAATCACACAATCACACAATCATACAATCACACAATCATACAATCATACAATCCCACAATCACACAATCATACAATCATACAATCATACAATCACACAATCATACAATCACACAATCACACAATCATACAATCACACAATCACACAATCACACAATCATACAATCATACAATCATACAATCACACAATCATACAATCATACAATCATACAATCACACAATCATACAATCACACAATCACACAATCATACAATCACACACACAATCACAATCATACAATCCCACAATCACACAATCATACAATCACACAATCATACAATCATACAATTCCACAATCACACAATCATACAATCACACAATCACACAATCACACAATCATACAATCATACAATCCCACAATCACACAATCACACAATCATACAATGACACAATCACACAATCATACAATCACACAATCACACAATCATACAATCACACAATCATACAATCATACAATCCCACAATCACACAATCATACAATCATACAATCATACAATCACACAATCATACAATCACACAATCACACAATCATACAATCACACAATCACACAATCACACAATCATACAATCATACAATCATACAATCACACAATCATACAATCATACAATCATACAATCACACAATCATACAATCACACAATCACACAATCATACAATCACACACACAATCACAATCATACAATCCCACAATCACACAATCATACAATCACACAATCATACAATCATACAATTCCACAATCACACAATCATACAATCACACAATCACACAATCACACAATCATACAATCCCACAATCACACAATCATACAATCACACAATAACACAATCACACAATCATACAATCCCACAATCACACAATCATACAATCACACAATCATACAATCACACAATCACACAATCATACAATCACACAATCACACAATCACACAATCATACAATCATACAATCATACAATCATACAATCATACAATCACACAATCACACATTCACACAATCACACAATCATACAATCATACAATCCCACAATCACACAATCACACAATCATACAATCATACCATCATACAATCACACAATCACACAATCATACAATCATACAATCATACAATCATACAATCATACAATCATACAATCATACAATCATACAATCATACAATCATACAATCATACAATCATACAATCATACAATCATACAATCATA
This sequence comes from Conops quadrifasciatus, assembly GCA_949752815.1. Classification (NCBI taxonomy): domain Eukaryota; kingdom Metazoa; phylum Arthropoda; class Insecta; order Diptera; family Conopidae; genus Conops; species Conops quadrifasciatus. The sequence continues at coordinate 58,485 of CATKHX010000001.1, read as the reverse complement.
CAATCATACAATCATACAATCATACAATCATACAATCATACAATCATACAATCATACAATCATACAATCATACAATCATACAATCATACAATCACACAATCATACAATCATACAATCATACAATCATACAATCATACAATCATACAATCATACAATCATACAATCATACAATCATACAATCATACAATCATACAATCATACAATCATACAATCATACAATCACACAATCACACAATCATACAATCATACAATCATACAATCATACAATCATACAATCATACAATCATACAATCACACAATCACACAATCATACAATCACACAATCACACAATCATACAATCATACAATCATACAATCACACAATCATACAATCATACAATCATACAATCACACAATCATACAATCACACAATCACACAATCATACAATCACACACACAATCACAATCATACAATCCCACAATCACACAATCATACAATCACACAATCATACAATCATACAATTCCACAATCACACAATCATACAATCACACAATCACACAATCACACAATCATACAATCCCACAATCACACAATCATACAATCACACAATAACACAATCACACAATCATACAATCCCACAATCACACAATCATACAATCACACAATCATACAATCACACAATCACACAATCATACAATCACACAATCACACAATCACACAATCATACAATCATACAATCATACAATCATACAATCATACAATCACACAATCACACATTCACACAATCACACAATCATACAATCATACAATCCCACAATCACACAATCACACAATCATACAATCATACCATCATACAATCACACAATCACACAATCATACAATCATACAATCATACAATCATACAATCATACAATCACACAATCACACAATCATACAATCACACAATCACACAAGCATACAATCATACAATCACACAAGCATACAATCACACAATCACACAAGCATACAATCACACAATCATACAATCACACAATCATACAATCCCACAATCACACAATCATACAATCACACAATCATACAATCACACAATCATACAATCATACAATCACACAATCATACAATCATACAATCACACAATCACACACTCATACAATCCCACAATCACACAAGCGTACAATCACACAGTCATACAAGCATACAATCACACAATCATACAATCACACAATCATACAATCCCACAATCACACAATCATACAATCCCACAATCCCACAATCACACAATCACACAATCATACAATCACACATTTATACAATCACACAATCACACAATCATACAATCACACAATCACACAATCACACAATCATACAAGCATTCAATCACACAATCATACAATCACACAATCATACAATCACACAATCACACAATCATACAAGCATACAATCACACAATCATACAATCACACAATCAAACAATCATACTATCATACAATCATACAATCATACAATCATACAATCATACAATCATACAATCATACAATCATACAATCATACAATCATACAATCATACAATCATACAATCATACAATCATACAATCATACAATCATACAATCATACAATCATACAATCATACAATCATACAATCATACAATCATACAATCATACAATCACACAATCACACAATCATACAATCCCACAATCACAGTTTAGCAAAAATGCTACCTAACATAGGCGGACCGAAGCCAGCCAGGCGGAAGCTATTGGCAAGCGTAGTTACATCGGTGATTTTATATGCGTCTCCAGTATGGTCGCACGCCTTAGTCAGAACTTCTATCAGAAGACAGCTCATATCAACCTACAGGCTCAGCACCTTGAGAGTTGTTAGCGGTTTTAGAACGGTCTCAGATGAGGCCGCTTGCGTCATAGCGTCAGCGCTGCCTATAGATATTTTAGCAGATGAAAAGAAACGTATTTATCAACGCAGACTAAGTGGAAGTCGATCAGAGGCTGCCAGGGAAGAAAGAGTCATCTCTATTGCTAAGTGGCAAGCCCGTTGGTCCACAGGGAGGAAAGGGAGATGGACTTATAAACTCATTCCAGACGTAGCCGCGTGGTACAATAGACATCATGGAGAGGTAAACTACTATATGACCCAGTTCTTGTCTGGTCATGGTTGCTTCCGAAAGTACCTGCACAAATTCGGACACGATACGTCATCTTTGTGCCCTAGCTGTGTAAATGAAGAGGAAGATGCAAATCACGTGATATTTCACTGTCCACGTCCATCATACAATCATACAATCATACAATCATACAATCATACAATCATACAATCATACAATCATACAATCATACAATCATACAATCATACAATCATACAATCATACAATCATACAATCATACAATCATACAATCATACAATCATACAATCATACAATCATACAATCATACAATCATACAATCATACAATCATACAATCATACAATCATACAATCATACAATCATACAATCATACAATCATACAATCATACAATCATACAATCATACAATCATACAATCATACAATCATACAATCATACAATCATACAATCATACAATCATACAATCATACAATCATACAATCATACAATCATACAATCATACAATCATACAATCATACAATCACACAATCATACAATCATACAATCACACAATCACACAATCATACAATCACACAATCACACAAGCATACAATCATACAATCACACAAGCATACAATCACACAATCACACAAGCATACAATCACACAATCATACAATCACACAATCATACAATCCCACAATCACACAATCATACAATCACACAATCATACAATCATACAATCACACAATCATACAATCATACAATCACACAATCACACACTCATACAATCCCACAATCACACAAGCGTACAATCACACAGTCATACAAGCATACAATCACACAATCATACAATCACACAATCATACAATCCCACAATCACACAATCATACAATCCCACAATCCCACAATCACACAATCACACAATCATACAATCACACATTTATACAATCACACAATCACACAATCATACAATCACACAATCACACAATCACACAATCATACAAGCATTCAATCACACAATCATACAATCACACAATCATACAATCACACAATCACACAATCATACAAGCATACAATCACACAATCATACAATCACACAATCAAACAATCATACTATCATACAATCATACAATCATACAATCATACAATCATACAATCATACAATCATACAATCATACAATCATACAATCATACAATCATACAATCATACAATCATACAATCATACAATCATACAATCATACAATCATACAATCATACAATCATACAATCACACAATCACACAATCATACAATCCCACAATCACAGTTTAGCAAAAATGCTACCTAACATAGGCGGACCGAAGCCAGCCAGGCGGAAGCTATTGGCAAGCGTAGTTACATCGGTGATTTTATATGCGTCTCCAGTATGGTCGCACGCCTTAGTCAGAACTTCTATCAGAAGACAGCTCATATCAACCTACAGGCTCAGCACCTTGAGAGTTGTTAGCGGTTTTAGAACGGTCTCAGATGAGGCCGCTTGCGTCATAGCGTCAGCGCTGCCTATAGATATTTTAGCAGATGAAAAGAAACGTATTTATCAACGCAGACTAAGTGGAAGTCGATCAGAGGCTGCCAGGGAAGAAAGAGTCATCTCTATTGCTAAGTGGCAAGCCCGTTGGTCCACAGGGAGGAAAGGGAGATGGACTTATAAACTCATTCCAGACGTAGCCGCGTGGTACAATAGACATCATGGAGAGGTAAACTACTATATGACCCAGTTCTTGTCTGGTCATGGTTGCTTCCGAAAGTACCTGCACAAATTCGGACACGATACGTCATCTTTGTGCCCTAGCTGTGTAAATGAAGAGGAAGATGCAAATCACGTGATATTTCACTGTCCACGATTTAAACGCCATTGTGTTGCAAACATCGAGCCACGGCAGGTAGAAGAATTCATGCTTTAATGCGAGGGAAACTGGACTAAACTTGACTCGTGCGTCTCAGTCGTGCTTAAGGAGCTACGAGTAATAGAGAGGAAGCGGTTTGCAGAGATCAGCGAATTACCAACTAGTTATGTATAGAGTTCTATAAGCGCATATAGCAAGATTGCTTACCAGCCCCCGCGAAGTAATACCTAACGGCAGTCCCGCGGGGGATAGTGGTCGAAGTGCGTTGGTTTGTGGTTTAGTACGTAGGCGCCAACTTATGGCGAATCGTGCATGCCAATTGGGCCGGTCCTTTGGTATCTATGAAGATTCCACAATCCAGGTCGTCATACCAAAAAAAAAAAAAAAAAACAATCACACAATCACACAATCATACAATCATACAATCCCACAATCACACAATCACACAATCATACAATCACACAATCACACAATCATACAATCACACAATCACACAATCATACAATCACACAATCACACAATCACACAATCACACAATCACACAATCACACAATCACACAATCATACAATCATACAATCACACAATCACACAATCACACAATCATACAATCCCACAATCACACAAGCGTACAATCACACAATCATACAATCCCACAATCACACAATCACACAATCATACAATCACACAATCACACAATCATACAATCATACAATCACACAATCACACAATCATACAATCACACAATCACACAATCATACAATCACACAATCACACAATCACACAATCACACAATCACACAATCATACAATCATACAATCATACAATCATACAATCATACCATCATACAATCACACAATCATACAATCCCACAATCACAGTTTAGCAAAAATGCTACCAAAAAAAAAAAAAAAAAACAATCACACAATCACACAATCATACAATCATACAATCCCACAATCACACAATCACACAATCATACAATCACACAATCACACAATCATACAATCACACAATCACACAATCATACAATCACACAATCACACAATCACACAATCACACAATCATACAATCATACAATAGCAAAAATGCTACCAAAAAAAAAAAAAAAAAACAATCACACAATCACACAATCATACAATCATACAATCCCACAATCACACAATCACACAATCACACATTCATACAATCACACAATCACACAATCACACAATCACACAATCACACAATCATACACACAATCACAATCATACAATCCCACAATCACACAATCATACAATCACACAATCATACAATCATACAATTCCACAATCACACAATCATACAATCACACAATCACACAATCACACAATCATACAATCCCACAATCACACAATCATACAATCACACAATAACACAATCACACAATCATACAATCCCACAATCACACAATCATACAATCACACAATCATACAATCATACAATCCCACAATCACACAATCATACAATCATACAATCACACAATCATACAATCACACAATCACACAATCATACAATCACACAATCACACAATCACACAATCATACAATCATACAATCATACAATCACACAATCACACATTCACACAATCACACAATCATACAATCATACAATCCCACAATCACACAATCACACAATCATACAATCATACCATCATACAATCACACAATCACACAATCATACAATCATACAATCATACAATCATACAATCATACAATCATACAATCATACAATCATACAATCATACAATCATACAATCATACAATCATACAATCATACAATCATACAATCATACAATCATACAATCATACAATCATACAATCATACAATCATACAATCATACAATCATACAATCATACAATCATACAATCATACAATCATACAATCATACAATCATACAATCATACAATCATACAATCATACAATCACACAATCACACAATCATACAATCATACAATCATACAATCATACAATCATACAATCATACAATCATACAATCACACAATCATACAATCATACAATCATACAATCATACAATCATACAATCATACAATCATACAATCATACAATCATACAATCATACAATCACACAATCACACAATCATACAATCACACAATCACACAAGCATACAATCATACAATCATACAATCATACAATCATACAATCATACAATCATACAATCATACAATCATACAATCATACAATCATACAATCATACAATCATACAATCATACAATCATACAATCACACAATCACACAATCATACAATCATACAATCATACAATCATACAATCATACAATCATACAATCATACAATCATACAATCACACAATCACACAATCATACAATCACACAATCACACAAGCATACAATCATACAATCACACAAGCATACAATCACACAATCACACAAGCATACAATCACACAATCATACAATCACACAATCATACAATCCCACAATCACACAATCATACAATCACACAATCATACAATCACACAATCATACAATCATACAATCACACAATCATACAATCATACAATCACACAATCACACACTCATACAATCCCACAATCACACAAGCGTACAATCACACAGTCATACAAGCATACAATCACACAATCATACAATCACACAATCATACAATCCCACAATCACACAATCATACAATCCCACAATCCCACAATCACACAATCACACAATCATACAATCACACATTTATACAATCACACAATCACACAATCATACAATCACACAATCACACAATCACACAATCATACAAGCATTCAATCACACAATCATACAATCACACAATCATACAATCACACAATCACACAATCATACAAGCATACAATCACACAATCATACAATCACACAATCAAACAATCATACTATCATACAATCATACAATCATACAATCATACAATCATACAATCATACAATCATACAATCATACAATCATACAATCATACAATCATACAATCATACAATCATACAATCATACAATCATACAATCATACAATCATACAATCATACAATCATACAATCACACAATCACACAATCATACAATCCCACAATCACAGTTTAGCAAAAATGCTACCTAACATAGGCGGACCGAAGCCAGCCAGGCGGAAGCTATTGGCAAGCGTAGTTACATCGGTGATTTTATATGCGTCTCCAGTATGGTCGCACGCCTTAGTCAGAACTTCTATCAGAAGACAGCTCATATCAACCTACAGGCTCAGCACCTTGAGAGTTGTTAGCGGTTTTAGAACGGTCTCAGATGAGGCCGCTTGCGTCATAGCGTCAGCGCTGCCTATAGATATTTTAGCAGATGAAAAGAAACGTATTTATCAACGCAGACTAAGTGGAAGTCGATCAGAGGCTGCCAGGGAAGAAAGAGTCATCTCTATTGCTAAGTGGCAAGCCCGTTGGTCCACAGGGAGGAAAGGGAGATGGACTTATAAACTCATTCCAGACGTAGCCGCGTGGTACAATAGACATCATGGAGAGGTAAACTACTATATGACCCAGTTCTTGTCTGGTCATGGTTGCTTCCGAAAGTACCTGCACAAATTCGGACACGATACGTCATCTTTGTGCCCTAGCTGTGTAAATGAAGAGGAAGATGCAAATCACGTGATATTTCACTGTCCACGATTTAAACGCCATTGTGTTGCAAACATCGAGCCACGGCAGGTAGAAGAATTCATGCTTTAATGCGAGGGAAACTGGACTAAACTTGACTCGTGCGTCTCAGTCGTGCTTAAGGAGCTACGAGTAATAGAGAGGAAGCGGTTTGCAGAGATCAGCGAATTACCAACTAGTTATGTATAGAGTTCTATAAGCGCATATAGCAAGATTGCTTACCAGCCCCCGCGAAGTAATACCTAACGGCAGTCCCGCGGGGGATAGTGGTCGAAGTGCGTTGGTTTGTGGTTTAGTACGTAGGCGCCAACTTATGGCGAATCGTGCATGCCAATTGGGCCGGTCCTTTGGTATCTATGAAGATTCCACAATCCAGGTCGTCATACCAAAAAAAAAAAAAAAAAACAATCACACAATCACACAATCATACAATCATACAATCCCACAATCACACAATCACACAATCATACAATCACACAATCACACAATCATACAATCACACAATCACACAATCATACAATCACACAATCACACAATCACACAATCACACAATCACACAATCACACAATCATACAATCATACAATCACACAATCACACAATCACACAATCATACAATCCCACAATCACACAAGCGTACAATCACACAATCATACAATCCCACAATCACACAATCACACAATCATACAATCACACAATCACACAATCATACAATCATACAATCACACAATCACACAATCATACAATCACACAATCACACAATCATACAATCACACAATCACACAATCACACAATCACACAATCACACAATCACACAATCATACAATCATACAATCATACAATCATACAATCATACAATCATACAATCATACCATCATACAATCACACAATCATACAATCCCACAATCACAGTTTAGCAAAAATGCTACCAAAAAAAAAAAAAAAAAACAATCACACAATCACACAATCATACAATCATACAATCCCACAATCACACAATCACACAATCATACAATCACACAATCACACAATCATACAATCACACAATCACACAATCATACAATCACACAATCACACAATCACACAATCACACAATCACACAATCATACAATCATACAATAGCAAAAATGCTACCAAAAAAAAAAAAAAAAAAACAATCACACAATCACACAATCATACAATCATACAATCCCACAATCACACAATCACACAATCACACAATCATACAATCACACAATCACACAATCACACAATCACACAATCACACAATCATACAATCATACAATCATACAATCATACAATCATACCATCATACAATCACACAATCATACAATCCCACAATCACAGTTTAGCAAAAATGCTACCAAAAAAAAAAAAAAAAAAACAATCACACAATCACACAATCATACAATCATACAATCCCACAATCACACAATCACACAATCATACAATCACACAATCACACAATCATACAATCATACAATCCCACAATCACACAATCACACAATCATACAATCACACAATCACACAATCATACAATAGCAAAAATGCTACCAAAAAAAAACAATCACACAATCACACAATCATACAATCATACAATCCCACAATCACACAATCACACAATCACACAATCACACAATCATACAATCACACAATCACACAATCACACAATCACACAATCACACAATCATACAATCATACAATCATACAATCATACAATCATACAATCATACAATCATACAATCATACAATCATACCATCATACAATCACACAATCATACAATCCCACAATCACAGTTTAGCAAAAATGCTACCAAAAAAAAAAAAAAAAACAATCACACAATCACACAATCATACAATCATACAATCCCACAATCACACAATCACACAATCATACAATCACACAATCACACAATCATACAATCACACAATCACACAATCATACAATCACACAATCACACAATCACACAATCACACAATCACACAATCATACAATCATACAATCACACAATCACACAATCACACAATCATACAATCCCACAATCACACAAGCGTACAATCACACAATCATACAATCCCACAATCACACAATCACACAATCATACAATCACACAATCACACAATCATACAATCACACAATCACACAATCATACAATCATACAATCACACAATCATACAATCATACAATCATACAATCATACAATCATACAATCATACAATCATACAATCATACAATCATACAATCATACAATCATACAATCATACAATCATACAATCATACAATCATACAATCATACAATCATACAATCATACAATCATACAATCACACAATCATACAATCATACAATCATACAATCATACAATCATACAATCATACAATCATACAATCATACAATCACACAATCACACAATCATACAATCACACAATCACACAAGCATACAATCACACAAGCATACAATCACACAATCACACAAGCATACAATCACACAATCATACAATCACACAATCATACAATCATACAATCACACAATCATACAATCATACAATCACACAATCACACACTCATACAATCCCACAATCACACAAGCGTACAATCACACAGTCATACAAGCATACAATCACACAATCATACAATCACACAATCATACAATCCCACAATCACACAATCATACAATCCCACAATCCCACAATCACACAATCACACAATCATACAATCACACATTTATACAATCACACAATCACACAATCATACAATCACACAATCACACAATCACACAATCATACAAGCATTCAATCACACAATCACACAATCATACAATCACACAATCACACAATCATACAAGCATACAATCACACAATCATACAATCACACAATCAAAATATCATACTATCATACAATCACACAATCATACAATCATACAATCCCACAATCACACAATCATACAATCACACAATCATACAATCATACAATTCCACAATCACACAATCATACAATCATACAATCATACAATCACACAATCACACAATCACACAATCATACAATCCCACAATCACACAATCACACAATCATACAATCACACAATAACACAATCACACAATCATACAATCATACAATCCCACAATCATACAATCATACAATCCCACAATCACACAATCACACAATCATACAATCACACAATCACACAATCACACAATCACACAATCACACAATCACACAATCATACAATCCCACAATCACACAATCATACAATCACACAATCATACAATCATACAATTCCACAATCACACAATCATACAATCATACAATCATACAATCACACAATCACACAATCACACAATCATACAATCCCACAATCACAGTTTAGCAAAAATGCTACCTAACATAGGCGGACCGAAGCCAGCCAGGCGGAAGCTATTGGCAAGCGTAGTTACATCGGTGATTTTATATGCGTCTCCAGTATGGTCGCACGCCTTAGTCAGAACTTCTATCAGAAGACAGCTCATATCAACCTACAGGCTCAGCACCTTGAGAGTTGTTAGCGGTTTTAGAACGGTCTCAGATGAGGCCGCTTGGCATAGCGAAAGTACCTGCACAAATTCGGACACGATACGTCATCTTTGTGCCCTAGCTGTGTAAATGAAGAGGAAGATGCAAATCACGTGATATTTCACTGTCCACGATTTAAACGCCATTGTGTTGCAAACATCGAGCCACGGCAGGTAGAAGAATTCATGCTTTAATGCGAGGGAAACTGGACTAAACTTGACTCGTGCGTCTCAGTCGTGCTTAAGGAGCTACGAGTAATAGAGAGGAAGCGGTTTGCAGAGATCAGCGAATTACCAACTAGTTATGTATAGAGTTCTATAAGCGCATATAGCAAGATTGCTTACCAGCCCCCGCGAAGTAATACCTAACGGCAGTCCCGCGGGGGATAGTGGTCGAAGTGCGTTGGTTTGTGGTTTAGTACGTAGGCGCCAACTTATGGCGAATCGTGCATGCCAATTGGGCCGGTCCTTTGGTATCTATGAAGATTCCACAATCCAGGTCGTCATACCAAAAAAAAAAAAAAAAAACAATCACACAATCACACAATCATACAATCATACAATCCCACAATCACACAATCATACAATCACACAATCACACAATCATACAATCACACAATCACACAATCATACAATCACACAATCACACAATCACACAATCACACAATCACACAATCACACAATCACACAATCATACAATCACACAATCACACAATCACACAATCATACAATCCCACAATCACACAAGCGTACAATCACACAATCATACAATCCCACAATCACACAATCACACAATCACACAAGCGTACAATCACACAATCATACAATCCCACAATCACACAATCACACAATCATACAATCACACAATCACACAATCATACAATCATACAATCACACAATCACACAATCATACAATCACACAATCACACAATCATACAATCATACAATCACACAATCACACAATCATACAATCACACAATCACACAATCACACAATCATACAATCACACAATCACACAATCACACAATCATACAATCCCACAATCACACAAGCGTACAATCACACAATCATACAATCCCACAATCACACAATCACACAATCATACAATCACACAATCACACAATCACACAATCATACAATCCCACAATCACACAATCACACAATCATACAATCATACAATCACACAATCACACACTCATACAATCCCACAATCACACAAGCGTACAATCACACAGTCATACAAGCATACAATCACACAATCATACAATCACACAATCATACAATCACACAATCACACAATCATACAAGCATACAATCACACAATCATACAATCACACAATCAAACAATCATACTATCACACAATCATACAATCACACAATCATACAATCATACAATCACACAATCATTGACTGGGCAGTAGCTAGGTGTCGTGTAGACAGCAAAGGCGAGCTGAGCTGCTGCCTAGGAATATGACAAGCCTAGTAGCTGTCTACTGGCCAGGCAGCAGCTTGCACTGTGTAAACGAGCCATTAGAGTCTCACACCACACAATCCATGTCACTCACACAATCACACAATCCATGTCACTCACACAATCACACAATCATACAATCCCACAATCATACAATCATACAATCACACAATCATACAATCATACAATCACACAATCACACACTCATACAATCCCACAATCACACAATCATACAATCCCACAATCACACAATCATACAATCACACAATCACACAATCATACAATCACACAATCATACAATCATACAATCACACAATCATACAATCCCACAATCACACAAGCGTACAATCACACAATCACACAATCATACAATCACACAATCACACAATCACACAATCACACAATCATACAATCATACAATCATACAATCATACAATCACACAATCACACAATCACACAATCACACAATCATACAATCCCACAATCATACAATCACACAATCACACAATCATACAATCACACAATCATACAATCACACAATCATACAATCATACAATCACACAAGCATACAATCACACAAGCATACAAGCATACAATCACACAAGCATACAATCACACAATCATACAATCATACAATCATACAATCACACAATCACACAATCATACAATCACACAATCATACAATCATACAATCAATACAATCACAGATTCATACAATCATACAATCATACAATCATACAATCACACAATCATACAATCACACAAGCATACAATCACACAATCATACAATCACACAATCATACAATCCCACAATCACACAATCATACAATCCCACAATCACACAATCCCACAATCACACAATCACACAATCATACAATCACACATTCATACAATCACACAATCACACAATCATACAATCACACAATCACACAATCACACAATCACACAATCACACAATCATACAATCACACAATCACACAATCACACAATCATACAAGCATTCAATCACACAATCATACAATCACACAATCATACAATCACACAATCACACAATCATACAAGCATACAATCACACAATCATACAATCACACAATCAAACAATCATACTATCACACAATCATACAATCACACAATCATACAATCATACAATCACACAATCATTGACTGGGCAGTAGCTAGGTGTCGTGTAGAATAACCATAATGTAAAACTCATTTCAATGTAGGAGGAACGTAGAACAAAAGTTTTCCAGAATAGATTCTAAAAGTGATAATTAGCATCTCCCCTCATGGAATAACCATAATGTAAAACTCATTTCATTGTAGAAGGAACATAAAACAAAAGTTTTCCAGAATAGAGTCTAAAAGTGATAATTAGCATCCCCCCTCATGGAATAACCAGAATGTAAAACTCATTTCATTGTAGAAGGAACATAAAATAAAAGTTTTCCAGAATAGGGTCTACAAGTGATAATTACTAACCCCCTTCATGGAATAACCATAATGTAAAACTCATTTCATTGTAGAAGGAACATAAAACAAAAGTTTTCCAGAATAGGGTCTACAAGTGATAATTACCAACCCCCTTCATGGAATAACCATAATGTAAAACTCATTTCATTGTAGAAGGAACATAAAACAAAAGTTTTCTAGAATAGGGTCTACAAGTGATAATTACCAACCCCCTTCATGGAATAACCATAATGTAAAACTCATTTCAATGTAGGAGGAACGTAGAACAAAAGTTTTCCAGAATAGATTCTAAAAGTGATAATTAGCATCCCCCCTCATGGAATAACCATAATGTAAAACTCATTTCAATGTAGAAGGAACGTAGAACAAAAGTTTTCCAGAATAGAGTCTAAAAGTGATAATTAGCATCCCCCCTCATGGAATAACCAGAATGTAAAACTCATTTCATTGTAGAAGGAACATAAAACAAAAGTTTTCCAGAATAGGGTCTACCAGTGATAATTACCAACCCCCTTCATGGAATAACCATAATGTAAAACTCATTTCATTGTAGAAGGAACATAAAACAAAAGTTTTCCAGAATAGGGTCTACAAGTGATAATTACCAACCCCCTTCATGGAATAACCATAATGTAGAACTCATTTCAATGTAGGAGGAACGTAGAACAAAAGTTTTCCAGAATAGGGTCTACAAGTGGAATAACGTACATACATAATGTAAAACATTGTAGAAGGAACATAAAACAAAATTTTTCCAGAATAGGGTCTACAAGTGATAATTACCAACCCCCTTCATCGAAAAACCATAATGTAAAACTCATTTCATTGTAGAAGGAACATAAAACAAAAGTTTTCCAGAATAGGGTCTACAAGTGATAATTACCAACCCCCTTCATGGAATAACCATAATATAGAACTCATTTCAATGTAGGAGGAACGTAGAGCAAAAGTTTTCCAGAATAGGGTCTACAAGTGATAATTACCAACCCCCTTCATGGAATAACCATAATGTAAAACTCATTTCAATGTAGGAGGAACGTAGAACAAAAGTTTTGCGGAATAGGGTCTATAAGTGGTAATTAGCATCCCCCTTCATGGAATAACCATAATGTAAAACTCATTTCAATGTAGGAGGAACGTAGAACAAAAGTTTTCCAGAATAGATTCTAAAAGTGATAATTAGCATCCCCCCTCATGGAATAACCATAATGTAAAACTCATTTCATTGTAGAAGGAACATAAAACAAAAGTTTTCCAGAATAGGGTCTACAAGTGATAATTACCAACCCCCTTCATGGAATAACCATAATGTAAAACTCATTTCATTGTAGAAGGAACATAAAACAAAAGTTTTCCAGAATAGGGTCTACAAGTGATAATTACCAACCCCCTTCATGGAATAACCATAATATAGAACTCATTTCAATGTAGGATGAACGTAGAACAAAAGTTTTGCGGAATAGGGTCTATAAGTGGTAATTAGCATCCCCCTTCATGGAATAACCATAATGTAAAACTCATTTCAATGTAGGAGGAACGTAGAACAAAAGTTTTCCAGAATAGATTCTAAAAGTGATAATTAGCATGCCCCCTCATGGAATAACCATAATGTAAAACTCATTTCAATGTAGAAGGAACGTAGAACAAAAGTTTTCCAGAATAGAGTCTAAAAGTGATAATTAACATCCCCCCTCATGGAATAACCAGAATGTAAAACTCATTTCATTGTAGAAGGAACATAAAACAAAAGTTTTCCAGAATAGGGTCTACCAGTGATAATTACCAACCCCCTTCATGGAATAACCATAATGTAAAACTCATTTCATTGTAGAAGGAACAAAAGTTTTCCAGAATAGGGTCTACAAGTGATAATTACCAACCCCCTTCATGGAATAACCATAATGTAGAACTCATTTCAATGTAGGAGGAACGTAGAACAAAAGTTTTCCAGAATAGGGTCTACAAGTGGAATAACGTACATACATAATGTAAAACATTGTAGAAGGAACATAAAACAAAATTTTTCCAGAATAGGGTCTACAAGTGATAATTACCAACCCCCTTCATCGAAAAACCATAATGTAAAACTCATTTCATTGTAGAAGGAACATAAAACAAAAGTTTTCCAGAATAGGGTCTACAAGTGATAATTACCAACCCCCTTCATGGAATAACCATAATATAGAACTCATTTCAATGTAGGAGGAACGTAGAGCAAAAGTTTTCCAGAATAGGGTCTACAAGTGATAATTACCAACCCCCTTCATGGAATAACCATAATGTAAAACTCATTTCATTGTAGAAGGAACATAAAACAAAAGTTTTCCAGAATAGGGTCTACAAGTGATAATTACCAACCCCCTTCATGGAATAACCATAATGTAAAACTCATTTCAATGTAGGAGGAACGTAGAACAAAAGTTTTGCGGAATAGGGTCTATAAGTGGTAATTAGCATCCCCCTTCATGGAATAACCATAATGTAAAACTCATTTCAATGTAGGAGGAACGTAGAACAAAAGTTTTCCAGAATAGATTCTAAAAGTGATAATTAGCATCCCCCCTCATGGAATAACCATAATGTAAAACTCATTTCATTGTAGAAGGAACATAAAACAAAAGTTTTCCAGAATAGGGTCTACAAGTGATAATTACCAACCCCCTTCATGGAATAACCATAATGTAAAACTCATTTCATTGTAGAAGGAACATAAAACAAAAGTTGTCCAGAATAGGGTCTACAGGTGATAATTACCAACCCCCTTCATGGAATAACCATAATGTAAAACTCATTTCTTTGTAGAAGGAACATAAAACAAAAGTTTTCCAGAATAGAGTCTACAAGTGATAATTACCAAACCCCTTCATGGAATAACCATAATGTAAAACTCATTTCATTGTAGAAGGAACATAAAACAAAAGTTTTCCAGAATAGGGTCTACAAGTGATAATTACCAACCCCCTTCATGGCATAACCATAATATAGAACTCATTTCAATGTAGGAGGAACGTAGAGCAAAAGTTTTCCAGAATAGGGTCTATAAGTGATAATTAACATCCCCCTTCATGGAATAACCATAATGTAAAACTCATTTCATTGTAGAAGGAACATAAAATAAAAGTTTTCCAGAATAGGGTCTACAAGTGATAATTACCAACTCCCTTCATGGAATAACCATAATGTAGAACTCATTTCAATGTAGGAGGAACGTAGAACAAAAGTTTTCCGGAATAGGGTCTATAAGTGATAATTAACATCCCCCTTCATGGAATAACCATAATGTAAAACTCATTTCATTGTAGAAGGAACATAAAATAAAAGTTTTCCAGAATAGGGTCTACAAGTGATAATTACCAACTCCCTTCATGGAATAACCATAATGTAAAACTAATGTAAAACAATATAATTAGCATCCCCCTTCATGGAATAACAATAATGTAAAACTCATTTCAATGTAGAAGGAACGTAGAACAAAAGTTTTCCAGAATAGAGTCTAAAAGTGATAATTAGCATCCCCCCTCATGGAATAACCAGAATGTAAAACTCATTTCATTGTAGAAGGAACATAAAACAAAAGTTTTCCAGAATAGGGTCTACAAGTGATAATTACCAACCCCCTTCATGGAATAACCATAATGTAGAACTCATTTCAATGTAGGAGGAACGTAGAACAAAAGTTTTCCAGAATAGGGTCTACAAGTGATAATTACCAACCCCCTTCATGGAATAACCATAATAAGCATGGAATAACCATAATAAGCATAATTAGGAACATAAAACAAAAGTTTTCCAGAATAGAGTCTAAAAGTGATAATTAGCATCCCCCCTCATGGAATAACCAGAATGTAAAACTCATTTCATTGTAGAAGGAACATAAAATAAAAGTTTTCCAGAATAGGGTCTACAAGTGATAATTACTAACCCCCTTCATGGAATAACCATAATGTAAAACTCATTTCATTGTAGAAGGAACATAAAACAAAAGTTTTCCAGAATAGGGTCTACAAGTGATAATTACCAACCCCCTTCATGGAATAACCATAATGTAAAACTCATTTCATTGTAGAAGGAACATAAAACAAAAGTTTTCCAGAATAGGGTCTACAAGTGATAATTACCAACCCCCTTCATGGAATAACCATAATGTAAAACTCATTTCATTGTAGAAGGAACATAAAACAAAAGTTTTCCAGAATAGGGTCTACAAGTGATAATTACCAACCCCCTTCATGGAATAACCATAATATAGAACTAATTTCAATGTAGGAGGAACGTAGAACAAAAGTTTTGCGGAATAGGGTCTATAAGTGGTAATTAGCATCCCCCTTCATGGAATAACCATAATGTAAAACTCATTTCAATGTAGGAGGAACGTAGAACAAAAGTTTTCCAGAATAGATTCTAAAAGTGATAATTAGCATCCCCCCTCATGGAATAACCATAATGTAAAACTCATTTCAATGTAGAAGGAACGTAGAACAAAAGTTTTCCAGAATAGAGTCTAAAAGTGATAATTAGCATCCCCCCTCATGGAATAACCAGAATGTAAAACTCATTTCATTGTAGAAGGAACATAAAACAAAAGTTTTCCAGAATAGGGTCTACCAGTGATAATTACCAACCCCCTTCATGGAATAACCATAATGTAAAACTCATTTCATTGTAGAAGGAACATAAAACAAAAGTTTTCCAGAATAGGGTCTACAAGTGATAATTACCAACCCCCTTCATGGAATAACCATAATGTAGAACTCATTTCAATGTAGGAGGAACGTAGAACAAAAGTTTTCCAGAATAGGGTCTACAAGTGGAATAACGTACATACATAATGTAAAACATTGTAGAAGGAACATAAAACAAAATTTTTCCAGAATAGGGTCTACAAGTGATAATTACCAACCCCCTTCATCGAAAAACCATAATGTAAAACTCATTTCATTGTAGAAGGAACATAAAACAAAAGTTTTCCAGAATAGGGTCTACAAGTGATAATTACCAACCCCCTTCATGGAATAACCATAATATAGAACTCATTTCAATGTAGGAGGAACGTAGAGCAAAAGTTTTCCAGAATAGGGTCTACAAGTGATAATTACCAACCCCCTTCATGGAATAACCATAATGTAAAACTCATTTCATTGTAGAAGGAACATAAAACAAAAGTTTTCCAGAATAGGGTCTACAAGTGATAATTACCAACCCCCTTCATGGAATAACCATAATGTAAAACTCATTTCAATGTAGGAGGAACGTAGAACAAAAGTTTTGCGGAATAGGGTCTATAAGTGGTAATTAGCATCCCCCTTCATGGAATAACCATAATGTAAAACTCATTTCAATGTAGGAGGAACGTAGAACAAAAGTTTTCCAGAATAGATTCTAAAAGTGATAATTAGCATCCCCCCTCATGGAATAACCATAATGTAAAACTCATTTCATTGTAGAAGGAACATAAAACAAAAGTTTTCCAGAATAGGGTCTACAAGTGATAATTAGCATCCCCCCTCATGGAATAACCAGAATGTAAAACTCATTTCATTGTAGAAGGAACATAAAACAAAAGTTTTCCAGAATAGGGTCTACCAGTGATAATTACCAACCCCCTTCATGGAATAACCATAATGTAAAACTCATTTCATTGTAGAAGGAACATAAAACAAAAGTTTTCCAGAATAGGGTCTACAAGTGATAATTACCAACCCCCTTCATGGAATAACCATAATGTAGAACTCATTTCAATGTAGGAGGAACGTAGAACAAAAGTTTTCCAGAATAGGGTCTACAAGTGGAATAACGTACATACATAATGTAAAACATTGTAGAAGGAACATAAAACAAAATTTTTCCAGAATAGGGTCCAACCCCCTTCATCGAAAAACCATAATGTAAAACTCATTTCATTGTAGAAGGAACATAAAACAAAAGTTTTCCAGAATAGGGTCTACAAGTGATAATTACCAACCCCCTTCATGGAATAACCATAATATAGAACTCATTTCAATGTAGGAGGAACGTAGAGCAAAAGTTTTCCAGAATAGGGTCTACAAGTGATAATTACCAACCCCCTTCATGGAATAACCATAATGTAAAACTCATTTCTTTGTAGAAGGAACATAAAACAAAAGTTTTCCAGAATAGAGTCTACAAGTGATAATTACCAAACCCCTTCATGGAATAACCATAATGTAAAACTCATTTCATTGTAGAAGGAACATAAAACAAAAGTTTTCCAGAATAGGGTCTACAAGTGATAATTACCAACCCCCTTCATGGAATAACCATAATATAGAACTCATTTCAATGTAGGAGGAACGTAGAGCAAAAGTTTTCCAGAATAGGGTCTACAAGTGATAATTACCAACCCCCTTCATGGAATAACCATAATGTAAAACTCATTTCATTGTAGAAGGAACATAAAACAAAAGTTTTCCAGAATAGGGTCTATAAGTGATAATTACCAACCCCCTTCATGGAATAACCATAATGTAAAACTCATTTCAATGTAGGAGGAACGTAGAACAAAAGTTTTCCGGAATAGGGTCTATAAGTGATAATTAACATCCCCCTTCATGGAATAACCATAATGTAAAACTCATTTCATTGTAGAAGGAACATAAAATAAAAGTTTTCCAGAATAGGGTCTACAAGTGATAATTACCAACTCCCTTCTTGGAATAACCATAATGTAGAACTCATTTCAATGTAGGAGGAACGTAGAACAAAAGTTTTCCGGAATAGGGTCTATAAGTGATAATTAACATCCCCCTTCATGGAATAACCATAATGTAAAACTCATTTCATTGTAGAAGGAACATAAAATAAAAGTTTTCCAGAATAGGGTCTACAAGTGATAATTACCAACTCCCTTCATGGAATAACCATAATGTAAAACTAATGTAATACAATATAATTAGCATCCCCCTTCATGGAATAACAATAATGTAAAACTCATTTCAATGTAGAAGGAACGTAGAACAAAAGTTTTCCAGAATAGAGTCTAAAAGTGATAATTAGCATCCCCCCTCATGGAATAACCAGAATGTAAAACTCATTTCATTGTAGAAGGAACATAAAACAAAAGTTTTCCAGAATAGGGTCTACAAGTGATAATTACCAACCCCCTTCATGGAATAACCATAATGTAGAACTCATTTCAATGTAGGAGGAACGTAGAACAAAAGTTTTCCAGAATAGGGTCTACAAGTGATAATTACCAACCCCCTTCATGGAATAACCATAATGTAAAACTCATTTCATTGTAGAAGGAACATAAAACAAAAGTTGTCCAGAATAGAGTCTACAAGTGATAATTACCAAACCCCTTCATGGAATAACCATAATGTAAAACTCATTTCATTGTAGAAGGAACATAAAACAAAACTTTTCCAGAATAGGGTCTACAAGTGATAATTAGCATCCCCTTCATGGAATAACCATAATGTAAAACTCATTTCAATGTAGGAGGAACGTAGAACAAAAGTTTTGCGGAATAGGGTCTATAAGTTATAATTAGCATCCCCCTTCATGGAATAACCATAATGTAGAACTCATTTCAATGTAGGAGGAACGTAGAACAAAAGTTTTCCGGAATAGGGTCTATAAGTGATAATTAACATCCCCCTTCATGGAATAACAATAATGTAAAACTCATTTCAATGTAGAAGGAACGTAGAACAAAAGTTTTCCAGAATAGAGTCTAAAAATGATAATTAGCATCCCCCCTCATGCAATAACCAGAATGTAAAACTCATTTCATTGTAGAAGGAACATAAAACAAAAGTTTTCCAGAATAGGGTCTACAAGTGGAATAAAGTACATACATAATGTAAAACATTGTAGAAGGAACATAAAACAAAATTTTTCCAGAATAGGGTCTACAAGTGATAATTACAAACCCCCTTCATGGAATAACCATAATGTAGAACAAAAGTTTTGTAGAACAAAAGTTTTGCGGAATAGGGTCTATAAGTGGTAATTAGCATCCCCCTTCATGGAATAACCAAAATGTAAAACTCATTTCAATGTAGGAGGAACGTAGAACAAAAGTTTTGCGGAATAGGGTCTACAAGTGATAATTAGCATCCCCCTCATGGAATAACCATAATGTAAAACTCATTTCATTGTAGAAGGAACGTAGAACAAAAGTTTTCCAGAATAGGGTCTACAAGTGATAATTAGCATCCCCCTCATGGAATAACCATAATGTAAAACTCATTTCAATGTAGGAGGAACGTAGAACAAAAGTTTTGCGGAATAGGGTCTATAAGTGGTAATTAGCATCCCCCTTCATGGAATAACCATAATGTAAAACTCATTTCAATATAGGAGGAACATAAAACAAAAGTTTTCCAGAATAGGGTCTACAGGTGATAATTACCAACCCCCTTCATGGAATAACCATAATGTAGAACAAAAGTTTTGTAGAACAAAAGTTTTGCGGAATAGGGTCTATAAGTGGTAATTAGCATCCCCCTTCATGGAATAACCAAAATGTAAAACTCATTTCAATGTAGGAGGAAAGTAGAACAAAAGTTTTGCGGAATAGGGTCTATAAGTTATAATTAGCATCCCCCTGTATGGAATAACCATAATGTAGAACTCATTTCAATGTAGGAGGAACGTAGAACAAAAGTTTTCCGGAATAGGGTCTATAAGTGATAATTAACATCCCCCTTCATGGAATAACCATAATGTAAAACTCATTTCATTGTAGAAGGAACATAAAATAAAAGTTTTCCAGAATAGGGTCTACAAGTGATAACTACCAACTCCCTTCATGGAATAACCATAATGTAAAACTAATGTAAAACAATATAATTAGCATCCCCCTTCATGGAATAACAATAATGTAAAACTCATTTCATTGTAGAAGGAACATAAAACAAAAGTTTTCCAGAATAGGGTCTACAAGTGATAATTACCAACCCCCTTCATGGAATAACCATAATGTAAAACTCATTTCATTGTAGAAGGAACATAAAGCAAAAGTTTTCCAGAATAGGGTCTACAAGTGATAATTAGCATCCCCCTCATGGAATAACCATAATGTAGAACTCATTTCAATGTAGAAGGAACATAAAACAAAAGTTTTCCAGAATAGAGTCTACAAGTTATAATTACCAACCCCCTTAATGGAATAACAATAATGTAGAACTCATTTCAATGTAGGAGGAACGTAGAACAAAAGTTTTCCGGAATAGGGTCTATAAGTGATAATTAACATCCCCCTTCATGGAATAACCATAATGTAAAACTCATTTCATTGTAGAAGGAACATAAAACAAAAGTTTTCCAGAATAGGGTCTACAAGTGATAATTACCAACCCCCTTCGTGGAATAACCATAATATAAAACTCATTTAATTGTAGAAGGAACATAAAACAAAAGTTTTCCAGAATAGGGTCTACAAGTGATAATTACCAACCCCCTTCATGGAATAACCATAATGTAAAACTAATGTAAAACAATATAATTAGCATCCCCCTTCATGGAATAACAATAATGTAAAACTCATTTCAATGTAGAAGGAACGTAGAACAGAAGTTTTCCAGAATAGAGTCTAAAAGTGATAATTAGCATCCCCCTCATGGAATAACCATAATGTAAAACTCATTTCATTGTAGGATGAACGTAGAACAAAAGTTTTCCAGAATAGATTGTAAAAGTGATAATTAGCATCCCCCCTCATGGAATAACCATAATGTAAAACTCATTTCATTGTAGAAGGAACATAAAACAAAAGTTTTCCAGAATAGGGTCTACAAGTGATAATTACCAACCCCCCTTCATGGAATAACCTTAACGTAAAACTCATTTCATTGTAGAAGGAACATAAAACAAAAGTATTCCAGAATAGAGTCTACAAGTGATAATTACCAATCCCCTTCATGGAATAACCATAATGTAAAACTCATTTCAATGTAGGAGGAACGTAGAACAAAACTTTTGCGGAATAGGATCTATAAGTGGTAATTAGCATCCCCCCTCATGGAATAACCATAATGTAAAACTCATTTCATTGTAGAAGGAACATAAAACAAAAGTTTTCCAGAATAGGGTCTACAAGTGATAATTACCATCCCCCCTCATGGAATAACCATAATGTAAAACTCATTTCATTGTAGAAGGAACATAAAACAAAAGTTTTCCAGAATAGGGTCTACAAGTGATAATTAGCATCCCCCTCATGGAATAACCATAATGTAAAACTCATTTCATTGTAGAAGGAACATAAAACAAAAGTTTTCCAGAATAGGATCTACAAGTGATAATTACCAACCCCCCTTCAAGGAATAACCTTAACGTAAAACTCATTTCATTGTAGAAGGAACATAAAACAAAAGTTTTCCAGAATAGGGTCTACAAGTGATAATTACCAATCCCCTTCATGGAATAACCATAATGTAAAACTCATTTCATTGTAGAAGGAACATAAAACAAAAGTTTTCCAGAATAGGGTCTACAAGTGATAATTACCAATCCCCTTCATGGAATAACCATAATGTAAAACTCATTTCATTGTAGAAGAAATAAAGCAAAAGTTTTCCAGAATAGGGTCTACAAGTGATAATTAGCATCCCCCTCATGGAATAACCATAATGTAAAACTCATTTCATTGTAGGATGAACGTAGAACAAAAGTTTTCCAGAATAGATTGTAAAAGTGATAATTAGCATCCCCCCTCATGGAATAACCATAATGTAAAACTCATTTCATTGTAGAAGGAACATAAAACAAAAGTTTTCCAGAATAGGGTCTACAAGTGATAATTACCAACCCCCCTTCATGGAATAACCTTAACGTAAAACTCATTTCATTGTAGAAGGAACATAAAACAAAAGTTTTCCAGAATAGAGTCTACAAGTGATAATTACCAATCCCCTTCATGGAATAACCATAATGTAAAACTCATTTCAATGTAGGAGGAACGTAGAACAAAACTTTTGCGGAATAGGATCTATAAGTGGTAATTAGCATCCCCCCTCATGGAATAACCATAATGTAAAACTCATTTCATTGTAGAAGGAACATAAAACAAAAGTTTTCCAGAATAGGGTCTACAAGTGATAATTAGCATCCCCCTCATGGAATAACCATAATGTAAAACTCATTTCATTGTAGAAGGAACATAAAACAAAAGTTTTCCAGAATTGGGTCTACAAGTGATAATTACCAATCCCCCTCATGGAATAACCATAATGTAAAACTCATTTCAATGTAGTATGAACGTAGAACAAAAGTTTTCCAGAATAGATTGTAAAAGTGATAATTAGCATCCCCCCTCATGGAATAACCATAATGTAAAACTCATTTCATTGTAGAAGGAACATAAAACAAAAGTTTTCCAGAATAGGATCTACAAGTGATAATTACCAACCCCCCTTCATGGAATAACCTTAACGTAAAACTCATTTCATTGTAGAAGGAACATAAAACAAAAGTTTTCCAGAATAGGTTCTACAAGTGATAATTACCATCCCCCCTCATGGAATAACCATAATGTAAAACTCATTTCATTGTAGAAGGAACATAAAACAAAAGTTTTCCAGAATAGGGTCTACAAGTGATAATTAGCATCCCCCTCATGGAATAACCATAATGTAAAACTCATTTCAATGTAGGAGGAACGTAGAACAAAACTTTTCCAGAATAGGATCTACAAGTGATAATTACCAACCCCCCTTCATGGAATAACCTTAACGTAAAACTCATTTCATTGTAGAAGGAACATAAAACAAAAGTTTTCCAGAATAGGGTCTACAAGTGATAATTACCAATCCCCTTCATGGAATAACCATAATGTAAAACTCATTTCAATGTAGGAGGAACGTAGAACAAAACTTTTGCGGAATAGGATCTATAAGTGGTAATTAGCATCCCCCCTCATGGAATAACCATAATGTAAAACTCATTTCATTGTAGAAGGAACATAAAACAAAAGTTTTCCAGAATAGGTTCTACAAGTGATAATTACCATCCCCCCTCATGGAATAACCATAATGTAAAACTCATTTCATTGTAGAAGGAACATAAAACAAAAGTTTTCCAGAATAGGGTCTACAAGTGATAATTAGCATCCCCCTCATGGAATAACCATAATGTAAAACTCATTTCATTGTAGAAGGAACATAAAACAAAAGTTTTCCAGAATAGGGTCTACAAGTGATAATTAGCAACCCCCTTCATGGAATAACCATAATGTAAAAAACTCATTTCATTGTAGAAGGAACATAAAACAAAAGTTTTCCAGAATAGGGTCTACAAGTGATAATTAGCAACCCCCTTCATGGAATAACCATAATGTAAAACTCATTTCATTG
This sequence comes from Conops quadrifasciatus, assembly GCA_949752815.1. NCBI lineage: Eukaryota > Metazoa > Arthropoda > Insecta > Diptera > Conopidae > Conops > Conops quadrifasciatus. The sequence goes on along the minus strand of CATKHX010000001.1, from coordinate 32,030 downwards.
TAGAAGGAACATAAAACAAAAGTTTTCCAGAATAGGGTCTACAAGTGATAATTAGCAACCCCCTTCATGGAATAACCATAATGTAAAACTCATTTCATTGTAGAAGGAACATAAAACAAAAGTTTTCCAGAATAGGTTCTACAAGTGATAATTACCATCCCCCCTCATGGAATAACCATAATGTAAAACTCATTTCATTGTAGAAGGAACATAAAACAAAAGTTTTCCAGAATAGGGTCTACAAGTGATAATTAGCATCCCCCTCATGGAATAACCATAATGTAAAACTCATTTCAATGTAGGAGGAACGTAGAACAAAACTTTTCCAGAATAGGATCTACAAGTGATAATTACCAACCCCCCTTCATGGAATAACCTTAACGTAAAACTCATTTCATTGTAGAAGGAACATAAAGCAAAAGTTTTCCATAATAGGGTCTACTAGTGATAATTAGCATCCCCCTCATGGAATAACCATAATGTAAAACTCATTTCATTGTAGAAGGAACATAAAACAAAAGTTTTCCAGAATAGGGTCTACAAGTGATAATTAGCATCCCCCTCATGGAATAACCATAATGTAGAACTCATTTCAATGTAGGAGGAACGTAGAACATATTGTAGTAGTAGAACGTAACATATTGTAAAAGTTTTCCAGAATAGGGTCTACAAGTGATAATTAGCATCCCCCTCATGGAATAACCATAATGTAAAACTCATTTCATTGTAGAAGTAACATAAAACAAAAGTTTTCCAGAATATGGTCTACAAGTGATAATTACCAACCCCCTTCATGGAATAACCATAATGTAGAACTCATTTCAATGTAGGAGGAACGTAGAACAAAACTTTTGCGGAATAGGGTCTACAAGTGATAATTACCAACCCCCTTCATGGAATAACCAATTAGGGTCTACAAGTGATAATTAGCATCCTCCTCATGGAATAACCATAATGTAAAACTCATTTCATTGTAGAAGGAACATAAAACAAAAGTTTTCCAGAATAGGGTCTACAAGTGATAATTAGCATCCCCCTCATGGAATAACCATAATGTAAAACTCATTTCATTGTAGAAGGAACATAAAACAAAAGTTTTCCAGAATAGGGTCTACAAGTGATAATTACCAATCCACTTCATGGAATAACCATAATGTAAAACTCATTTCATTGTAGAAGGAACATAAAGCAAAAGTTTTCCAGAATAGGGTCTACAAGTGATAATTAGCATCCCCCTCATGGAATAACCATAATGTAAAACTCATTTCATTGTAGAAGGAACATAAAACAAAAGTTTTCCAGAATAGGGTCTACAAGTGATAATTACCAATCCCCCTCATGGAATAACCATAATGTAATACTCATTTCAATGTAGGAGGAACGTAGAACAAAAGTTTTCCAGAATAGGGTCTACAAGTGATAATTACCAACCCCCCTTCATGGAATAACCTTAACGTAAAACTCATTTCATTGTAGAAGGAACATAAAACAAAAGTTTTCCAGAATAGGGTCTAAAAGTGATAATTAGCATCCCCCTCATGGAATAACCATAATGCAAAACTCATTTCATTGTAGAAGGAACATAAAACAAAAGTTTTCCAGAATAGGGTCTACAAGTGATAATTACCAATCCCCCTCATGGAATAACCATAATGTAATACTCATTTCAATGTAGGAGGAACGTAGAACAAAAGTTTTCCAGAATAGATTGTAAAAGTGATAATTAGCATCCACCCTCATGGAATAACCGTAATGTAAAACTCATTTCATTGTAGAAGGAACATAAAACAAAAGTTTTCCAGAATAGGGTCTACAAGTGATAATTACCAACCCCCTTCATGGAATAACCATAATGTAAAACTCATTTCAATGTAGGAGGAACGTAGAACAAAAGTTTTCCAGAATAGATTGTAAAAGTGATAATTAGCATCCCCCCTCATGGAATAACCGTAATGTAAAACTCATTTCATTGTAGAAGGAACATAAAACAAAAGTTTTCCAGAATAGGGTCTACAAGTGATAATTACCAATCCCCCTCATGGAATAACCATAATGTAATACTCATTTCAATGTAGGAGGAACGTAGAACAAAAGTTTTCCAGAATAGGGTCTACAAGTGATAATTACCAACCCCCCTTCATGGAATAACCTTAACGTAAAACTCATTTCATTGTAGAAGGAACATAAAACAAAAGTTTTCCAGAATAGGGTCTACAAGTGATAATTACCAACCCCCTTCATGGAATAACCATAATGTAAAACTAATGTAAAACAATATAATTAGTTTCCCCCTTCATGGAATAACAATAATGTAAAACTAATTTCAATGTAGAAGGAACGTAGAACAGAAGTTTTCCAGAATAGAGTCTAAAAGTGATAATTAGCATCCCCCCTTATGGAATAACCAGAATATAGAACTCATTTCAATGTAGGAGGAACGTAGAGCAAAAGTTTTCCAGAATAGGGTCTACAAGTGATAATTAGCAACCCCCTTCATGGAATAACCATAATGTAAAACTCATTTCAATGTAGGAGGAACGTAGAACAAAAGTTTTCCAGAATAGATTCTAAAAGTGATAATTAGCATCCCCCCTCATGGAATAACCATAATGTAAAACTCATTTCTTTGTAGAAGGAACATAAAACAAAAGTTTTCCAGAATAGGGTCTACAAGTGATAATTACCAACCCCCTTCATGGAATAACCATAATGTAGAACTCATTTCAATGTAGGAGGAACGTAGAACAAAAGTTTTCCAGAATAGATTCTAAAAGTGATAATTAGCATCCCCCCTCATGGAATAACCATAATGTAAAACTCATTTCTTTGTAGAAGGAACATAAAACAAAAGTTTTCCAGAATAGGGTCTACAAGTGATAATTACCAACCCCCTTCATGGAATAACCATAATGTAAAACTCATTTCATTGTAGAAGGAACATAAAACAAAAGTTTTCCAGAATAGGGTCTACAAGTGATAATTACCAACCCCCTTCATGGAATAACCATAATGTAGAACTCATTTTAATGTAGGAGGAACGTAGAACAAAAGTTTTCCAGAATAGATTCTAAAAGTGATAATTAGCATCCCCCCTCATGGAATAACCATAATGTAAAACTCATTTCTTTGTAGAAGGAACATAAAACAAAAGTTTTCCAGAATAGGGTCTACAAGTGATAATTACCAACCCCCTTCATGGAATAACCATAATGTAAAACTCATTTCAATGTAGGAGGAACGTAGAACAAAAGTTTTCCAGAATAGATTCTAAAAGTGATAATTAGCATCCCCCCTCATGGAATAACCATAATGTAAAACTCATTTCTTTGTAGAAGGAACATAAAACAAAAGTTTTCCAGAATAGGGTCTACAAGTTATAATTACCAACCCCCTTCATGGAATAACCATAATGTAAAACTCATTTCATTGTAGAAGGAACATAAAACAAAAGTTTTCCAGAATAGGGTCTACAAGTGATAATTACCAACCCCCTTCATGGAATAACCATAATGTAGAACTCATTTCATTGTAGAAGGAACATAAAACAAAAGTTTTCCAGAATAGGGTCTACAAGTGATAATTACCAACCCCCTTCATGGAATAACCATAATATAGAACTCATTTCAATGTAGGAGGAACGTAGAGCAAAAGTTTTCCAGAATAGGGTCTACAAGTGATAATTACCAACCCCCTTCATGGAATAACCATAATGTAAAACTCATTTCAATGTAGGAGGAACGTAGAACAAAAGTTTTGCGGAATAGGGTCTATAAGTGGTAATTAGCATCCCCCCTCATGGAATAACCATAATGTCGTCTCATTTCATTGTAGAAGGAACATATAACAAAAGTTTTCCAGAATAGGGTCTACAAGTGATAATTACCATCCCCCCTCATGGAATAACCATAATGTAAAACTCATTTCATTGTAGAAGGAACATAAAACAAAAGTTTTCCAGAATAGGGTCTACAAGTGATAATTACCAACCCCCTTCATGGAATAACCATAATATAGAACTCATTTCAATGTAGGAGGAACGTAGAGCAAAAGTTTTCCAGAATAGGGTCTACAAGTGATAATTACCAACCCCCTTCATGGAATAACCATAATGTAAAACTCATTTCAATGTAGGAGGAACATAAAACAAAAGTTTTCCAGAATAGGGTCTACAAGTGATAATTAGCATCCCCCTCATGGAATAACCATAATGTAATACTCATTTCAATGTAGGAGGAACGTAGAACAAAAGTTTTCCAGAATAGATTCTAAAAGTGATAATTAGCATCCCCCCTCATGGAATAACCATAATGTAAAACTCATTTCTTTGTAGAAGGAACATAAAACAAAAGTTTTCCAGAATAGGGTCTACAAGTGATAATTACCAACCCCCTTCATGGAATAACCATAATGTAAAACTCATTTCATTGTAGAAGGAACATAAAACAAAAGTTTTCCAGAATAGGGTCTACAAGTGATAATTACCAACCCCCTTCATGGAATAACCATAATGTAGAACTCATTTTAATGTAGGAGGAACGTAGAACAAAAGTTTTCCAGAATAGATTCTAAAAGTGATAATTAGCATTCCCCCTCATGGAATAACCATAATGTAAAACTCATTTCATTGTAGAAGGAACATAAAACAAAAGTTTTCCAGAATAGGGTCTACAAGTGATAATTACCAACCTCCCCATGGAATAACCATAATGTCGTCTCATTTCATTGTAGAAGGAACATATAACAAAAGTTTTCCAGAATAGGGTCTACAAGTGATAATTAGCATCCCCCCTCATGGAATAACCATAATGTAAAACTCATTTCATTGTAGAAGGAACATAAAACAAAAGTTTTCCAGAATAGGGTCTACAAGTGATAATTAGCATCCCCCTCATGGAATAACCATAATGTAAAACTCATTTCATTGTAGAAGGAACATAAAACAAAAGTTTCCAAAATAGGGTCTACAAGTGATAATTACCAATCCCCTTCATGGAATAACCATAATGTAAAACTCATTTCAATGTAGCAGGAACGTAGAACAAAACTTTTGCGGAATAGGGTCTATAAGTGGTAATTAGCATCCCCCCTCATGGAATAACCATAATGTAAAACTCATTTCATTGTAGAAGGAACATAAAACAAAAGTTTTCCAGAATAGGGTCTACAAGTGATAATTAGCATCCCCCTCATGGAATAACCATATTGTAAAACTCATTTCATTGTAGAAGGAACATAAAACAAAAGTTTTCCAGAATAGGGTCTACAAGTGATAATTAGCATCCCCCTCATGGAATAACCATAATGTAAAACTCATTTCATTGTAGAAGGAACATAAAACAAAAGTTTTCCAGAATAGGGTCTACAAGTGATAATTAGCATCCCCCTCATGGAATAACCATAATGTAAAACTCATTTCATTGTAGAAGGAAAATAAAACAAAAGTTTTCCAGAATAGGGTCTACAAGTGATAATTAGCATCCCCCTCATGGAATAACCATAATGTAAAACTCATTTCATTGTAGAAGGAACATAAAACAAAAGTTTTCCAGAATAGATTCTACAAGTGATAATTAGCATCCCCCTCATGGAATAACCATAATGTAAAACTCATTTCATTGTAAAAGGAACATAAAACAAAAGTTTTCCAGAATAGGGTCTACAAGTGATAATTAGCATCCCCCTCATGGAATAACCATAATGTAAAACTCATTTCATTGTAGAAGTGACATAAAACAAAAGTTTTCCAGAATAGTGTCTACAAGTGATAATTACCAACCCCCTTCATGGAATAACAATAATGTAAAACTCATTTCAATGTAGAAGGAACGTAGAACAAAAGTTTTCCAGAATAGAGTCTAAAAGTGATAATTAGCATCCCCCCTCATGGAATAACCAGAATGTAAAACTAATTTCATTGTAGAAGGAACATAAAACAAAAGTTTTCCAGAATATGGTCTACAAGTGATAATTACCAACCCCCTTCATGGAATAACCATAATGTAGAACTCATTTCAATGTAGGAGGAACGTAGAACAAAACTTTTGCGGAATAGGGTCTACAAGTGATAATTACCAACCAATTAGGGTCTACAAGTGATAATTAGCATCCTCCTCATGGAATAACAATAATGTAAAACTCATTTCATTGTAGAAGGAACATAAAACAAAAGTTTTCCAGAATAGGGTCTACAAGTGATAATTAGCATCCCCCTCATGGAATAACCATAATGTAAAACTCATTTCATTGTAGAAGGAACGTAAAACAAAAGTTTTCCAGAATAGATTCTACAAGTGATAATTACCAACCCCCTTCATGGAATAACCATAATGTAGAACTCATTTCAATGTAGGAGGAACGTAGAACAAAAGTTTTCCAGAATAGATTCTAAAATTATTCTGATAATTAGCATCCCTCCTCATGGAATAACCAGAATGTAAAACTCATTTCATTGTAGAAGGAACATAAAACAAAAGTTTTCCAGAATAGGGTCTACAAGTGATAATTACCAACCCCCTTCATGGAATAACCATAATGTAGAACTCATTTCAATGTAGGAGGAACGTAGAACAAAAGTTTTCCAGAATAGATTCTAAAAGTGATAATTAGCATCCCCCCTGATGGAATAACCATAATGTAAAACTCATTTCATTGTAGAAGGAACATAAAACAAAAGTTTTCCAGAATACATTCTAAAAATGATAATTAGCATCCCCTCTCATGGAATTACCATAACGTAAAATTCATTTCATTGTAGAAGGAACATAAAACAAAAGTTTTCCAGAATAGGGTCTACAAGTGATAATTACCAACCCCCTTCATGGAATAACCAGAATGTAAAACTCATTTCATTGTAGAAGGAACATAAAACAAAAGTTTTCCAGAATAGGGTCTACAAGTGATAATTACAAACCCCCTTCATGGAATAACCATAATGTAGAACTCATTTCAATGTAGGAGGAACGTAGAACAAAAGTTTTCCAGAATAGGGTCTACAAGTGATAATTAGCGTCCCCCTCATGGAATAACCATAATGTAAAACTCATTTCATTGTAGAAGGAACATAAAACAAAAGTTTTCTAGAATAGGGTCTACAAGTGATAATTACCAAACCCCTTCATGGAATAACCATAATGTAAAACTCATTTCAATGTAGGAGGAACGTAGATCAAAACTTTTGCGGAATAGGGTCTATAAGTGGTAATTCGCATCCCCCTTCATGAAATAACCATAATGTAAAACTCATTTCAATGTAGGAGGAACGTAGGACAAAAGTTTTCCAGAATAGATTCTAAAAGAGATAATTAGCATCCCCCCTCATGGAATAACCATAATGTAAAACTCATTTCATTGTAGAAGGAACATAAAACAAAAGTTTTCCAGAATAGGGTCTACAAGTGATAATTACCAACCCCCTTCATGGAATAACAATAATGTAAAACTCATTTCAATGTAGAAGGAACGTAGAACAAAAGTTTTCCAGAATAGATTCTAAAATTATTCTTATAATTAGCATCCCCCCTCATGGAATAACCAGAATGTAAAACTCATTTCATTGTAGAAGGAACATAAAACAAAAGTTTTCCAGAATAGGGTCTACAAGTGATAATTACCAACACCCTTCATGGAATAACCATAATGTAGAACTCATTTCAATGTAGGAGGAACGTAGAACAAAAGTTTTCCAGAATAGATTCTAAAAGTGATAATTAGCATCCCCCCTGATGGAATAACCATAATGTAAAACTCATTTCATTGTAGAAGGAACATAAAACAAAAGTTTTCCAGAATACATTCTAAAAGTGATAATTAGCATCCCCCCTCATGGAATTACCATAACGTAAAATTCATTTCATTGTAGAAGGAACATAAAACAAAAGTTTTCCAGAATAGGGTCTACAAGTGATAATTACCAACCCCCTTCATGGAATAACCAGAATGTAAAACTCATTTCATTGTAGAAGGAACATAAAACAAAAGTTTTCCAGAATAGGGTCTACAAGTGATAATTACAAACCCCCTTCATGGAATAACCATAATGTAGAACTCATTTCAATGTAGGAGGAACGTAGAACAAAAGTTTTCCAGAATGGGTCTACAAGTGATAATTAGCGTCCCCCTCATGGAATAACCATAATGTAAAACTCATTTCATTGTAGAAGGAACATAAAACAAAAGTTTTCTAGAATAGGGTCTACAAGTGATAATTACCAAACCCCTTCATGGAATAACCATAATGTAAAACTCATTTCAATGTAGGAGGAACGTAGATCAAAACTTTTGCGGAATAGGGTCTATAAGTGGTAATTCGCATCCCCTTCATGGAATAACCATAATGTAAAACTCATTTCAATGTAGGAGGAACGTAGAACAAAAGTTTTCCAGAATAGATTCTAAAATTATTCTGATAATTAGCATCCCCCCTCATGGAATAACCAGAATGTAAAACTCATTTCATTGTAGAAGGAACATAAAACAAAAGTTTTCCAGAATAGGGTCTACAACTGATAATTACCAACCCCCTTCATGGAATAACCATAATGTAGAACTCATTTCAATGTAGGAGGAACGTAGAACAAAAGTTTTCCAGAATAGATTCTAAAAGTGATAATTAGCATCCCCCCTCATGGAATTACCTTAACGTAAAATTCATTTCATTGTAGAAGGAACATAAAACAAAAGTTTTCCAGAATAGGGTCTACAAGTGATAATTACCAACCCCCTTCATGGAATAACCAGAATGTAAAACTCATTTCATTGTAGAAGGAACATAAAACAAAAGTTTTCCAGAATAGGGTCTACAAGTGATAATTACAAACCCCCTTCATGGAATAACCATAATGTAGAACTCATTTCAATGTAGGAGGAACGTAGAACAAAAGTTTTCCAGAATGGGTCTACAAGTGATAATTAGCGTCCCCCTCATGGAATAACCATAATGTAAAACTCATTTCATTGTAGAAGGAACATAAAACAAAAGTTTTCTAGAATAGGGTCTACAAGTGATAATTACCAAACCCCTTCATGGAATAACCATAATGTAAAACTCATTTCAATGTAGGAGGAACGTAGATCAAAACTTTTGCGGAATAGGGTCTATAAGTGGTAATTCGCATCCCCTTCATGGAATAACCATAATGTAAAACTCATTTCAATGTAGGAGGAACGTAGAACAAAAGTTTTCCAGAATAGATTCTAAAATTATTCTGATAATTAGCATCCCCCCTCATGGAATAACCAGAATGTAAAACTCATTTCATTGTAGAAGGAACATAAAACAAAAGTTTTCCAGAATAGGGTCTACAACTGATAATTACCAACCCCCTTCATGGAATAACCATAATGTAGAACTCATTTCAATGTAGGAGGAACGTAGAACAAAAGTTTTCCAGAATAGATTCTAAAAGTGATAATTAGCATCCCCCCTGATGGAATAACTAACCATAATGTAAAACTCATTTCATTGTAGAAGGAACATAAAACAAAAGTTTTCCAGAATACATTCTAAAAGTGATAATTAGCATCCCCCCTCATGGAATTACCATAACGTAAAATTCATTTCATTGTAGAAGGAACATAAAACAAAAGTTTTCCAGAATAGGGTCTACAAGTGATAATTACCAACCCCCTTCATGGAATAACCAGAATGTAAAACTCATTTCATTGTAGAAGGAACATAAAACAAAAGTTTTCCAGAATAGGGTCTACAAGTGATAATTACCAACCCCCTTCATGGAATAACCATAATGTAGAACTCATTTCAATGTAGGAGGAACGTAGAACAAAAGTTTTCCAGAATAGGGTCTACAAGTGATAATTAGCGTCCCCCTCATGGAATAACCATAATGTAAAACTCATTTCATTGTAGAAGGAACATAAAACAAAAGTTTTCTAGAATAGGGTATACAAGTGATAATTACCAATCCCCTTCATGGAATAACCATAAGTGTAAAACTCATTTCAATGTAGGAGGAACGTAGAACAAAACTTTTGCGGAATAGGGTCTATAAGTGGTAATTAGCATCCCCCTTCATGAAATAACCATAATGTAAAACTCATTTCAATGTAGGAGGAACGTAGAACAAAAGTTTTCCAGAATAGATTCTAAAAGAGATAATTAGCATCCCCCCTCATGGAATAACCATAATGTAAAACTCATTTCATTGTAGAAGGAACATAAAACAAAAGTTTTCCAGAATAGGGTCTACAAGTGATAATTACCAACCCCCTTCATGGAATAACAATAATGTAAAACTCATTTCAATGTAGAAGGAACGTAGAACAAAAGTTTTTGAGAATAGAGTCTAAAAGTGATAATTAGCATCCCCCCTCATGGAATAACCAGAATGTAAAACTCATTTCATTGTAGAAGGAACATAAAACAAAAGTTTTCCAGAATAGGGTCTACAAGTGATAATTACCAACCCCCTTCATGGAATAACCATAATGTAAAACTCATTTCAATGTAGGAGGAACGTAGAACAAAAGTTTTCCAGAATAGGGTCTACAAGTGATAATTAGCATCCCCCTCATGGAATAACCATAATGTAAAACTAATTTCATTGTAGAAGGAACATAAAACAAAAGTTTTCCAGAATAGGGTCTACAAGTGATAATTACCAAACCCCTTCATGGAATAACCATAATGTAAAACTCATTTCAATGTAGGAGGAACGTAGAACAAAACTTTTGCGGAATAGGGTCTATAAGTGGTAATTCGCATCCCCCTTCATGGAATAACCATAATGTAAAACTCATTTCAATGTAGGAGGAACGTAGAACAAAAGTTTTCCAGAATAGATTCTAAAATTATTCTGATAGTTAGCATCCCCCCTCATGGAATAACCAGAATTTAAACTCATTTCATTGTAGAAGGAACATAAAACAAAAGTTTTCCAGAATAGGGTCTACAAGTGATAATTACCAATCCCCTTCATGGAATAACAATAATGTAAAACTCATTTCAATGTAGAAGGAACGTAGAACATGTGTTCGTGTTCGTGTTCGCGAACAAGTGTTCGTGTTCGTGAACATGTGTTCGTGTTCGTGAACATGTGTTCGTGTTCGTAAACACGTGTTCGTGTTCGTGAACATGTGTTCGTGTTCGTGAACATGTGTTCGTGTTCGTGAACATGTGTCCGTGTTCGTGAACATGTGTTCGTGTTCGTGAACACGTGTTCGTGAACACGTGCTCGCGAACAAGTGTTCGTGTTCGTGTTCGTGTTCGTGTTTGTGTTCGTGAACATGTGTTCGTGTTCGTGAACACGTGCTCGCGAACAAGTGTTCGTGTTCGTGTTTGTGTTCGTGAACATGTGTTCGTGTTCGTGAACACGTGCTCGCGAACAAGTGTTCGTGTTCGTGTTCGCGAACAAGTGTTCGTGTTCGTGTTCGCGAACAAGTGTTCGTGGTAGTGTTCGTGAACACGTGTTTGTGTTCGTGAACACGTGTTTGTGTTCGTGAACACGTGTTCGTGTTCGTGAACACGTGTTCGTGTTCGTGAACACGTGTTCGTGTTCGTGAACACGTGTTCGTGTTCGTGAACACGTGTTCGTGTTCGTGAACACGTGTTCGTTTTCGTGAACACGTGTTCGTGTTCGTGAACACGTGTTCGTGTTCGTGAACACGTGTTCGTGTTCGTGAACATGTGTTAGTTTTTTTTTTTTTTTTTTTTTCTATGAGGTGGAGAGCATCGAAAGCCGCTGTGCGGGACTTTAACCCGCTAAAACCACCTCCCCCAAGGCTGACTGTCCTCCCGGAACTATCGTAAAGTATTACTTCAGGAGGCAGAGAGAGCTTTTCAGCTCAACGTCCAATGTACGTTTTGTCTAAATGTCGGTCGAAGTTCTTCACTTGCCCTTACGTTTCTTTAATTAAGCTTTAACCACCGATGCAGCAAATCATACAGCCAACTTTCTGGCTCTATCGGCAGCTCTCAGCTTTGCTAATACTATGACACATAGTTCATTCACTGCATTCCATGTATCCCGTGACGAACACGTGTTCGTGTTCGTGTTCGCGAACAAGTGTTCGTGTTCGTGTTCGTGAACAAGTGTTCGTGTTCGTGTTCGCGAACAAGTGTTCGTGTTCGTGTTCGCGAACATGTGTTCGTGTTCGTGTTAATGTTCGTGTTCGCGAACAAGTGTTTGTGTTCGTGTTCGTGAACACGTGTTCGTGTTCGCGAACAAGTGTTCGTGTTCATGTTCGTATTCGCGAACACGTGTTCGCGTTCGTGTTCGCGAACAAGTGTTCGTGTTCGCGAACATGTGTTCGTGTTCGTGTTCGCGAACATGTGTTCGTGTTCGTGTTCGCGAACAAGTGTTCGTGTTCGTGTTCGCGAACAAGTGTTCGTGTTCGTGAACACGGGTTCGTGTTCGTGTTCGTGAACACGGATTCGTGTTCGTGAACACGTGTTCGTGTTCGTGAACACGTGTTCGTGTTCGTGAACACGTGTTCGTGTTCGTGAACATGTGTTCGTGTTCGTGAACATGTGTTCGTGTTCGTGTTCGCGAACAAGTATTCGTGTTCGTGTTCGTGAACTCGTGTTCGTGTTCGTGTTCGCGAACAAGTGTTCGTGTTCGTGTTCGTGTTCGTGTTCGTGAACACGTGCTCGTGAACATGTGTTCGTGTTCGTGTTCGCGAACAAGTGTTCGTGTTCGTGTTCGTGAACACGTGTTCGTGTTCGCGTTCGCGAACAAGTGTTCGTGTTCGTGTTCGTGTTCGCGAACAAGTGTTCGTGTTCGTGAACACGTGTTCATGTTCGTGTTCGAGTTCGTGTTCGCGAACAAGTGTTCGTGTTCGTGTTCGTATTCGCGAACAAGTGTTCGTGTTCGTGTTCGCGAACAAGTGTTCGTGTTCGTGTTCGTGTTCGCGAACATGTGTTCGTGTTCGTGTTCGCGAACAAGTGTTCGTGTTCGTGAACACTGGTTCGTGTTCGTGTTCGTGAACACGGATTCGTGTTCGTGAACACGAGTTCGTGTTCGTGAACACGTGTTCGTGTTCGTGTTCGTATTCGCGAACAAGTGTTCGTGTTCGTGTTCGCGAACATGTGTTCGTGTTCGTGTTCGCGAACAAGTGTTCGTGTTCGTGAACACTGGTTCGTGTTCGTGTTCGTGAACACGTGTTCGTGTTCGTGAACACGTGTTCGTGTTCGTGAACACGTGTTCGTGTTCGTGAACACGTGTTCGTGTTCGTGAACACGTGTTCGTGTTCGTGAACACGTGTTCGTGTTCGTGAACACGTGTTCGTGTTCGTGAACATGTGTTCGTGTTCGTGAACATGTGTTCGTGTTCGTGAACATGTGTTCGTGTTCGCGAACAAGTGCTCGTGTTCGTGTTCGTGTTCGCGAACAAGTGTTCGAGTTCGTGTTTGTGTTCGCGAACAAGTGTTCGTGTTCGTGTTCGTGTTAGCGAACAAGTGTTCGTGTTCGTGTTCGTGTTCGCGAACAAGTGTTCGTGTTCATGTTCGTGTTCGCGAACAAGTGTTCGTGTTCGTGTTCGCGAACAAGTGTTCTTGTTCGTGTTCGTGATCGTGTTCGCGAACAAGTGTTCGTGTTCGTGTTCGTGAACACGTGTTCATGTTCGTGTTCGTGTTCGAGTTCGCGAACAAGTGTTCGTGTTCGTGTTCGTGAACGCTTGTTCATGTTCGTGTTCGTGTTCGAGTTCGCAAACACGTGTTCGCGAAGTGTTCGTGTTCGCGAAGTGTTCGTGTTCGCGAACAAGTGTTCGTGTTCGTGTTCGTTTTCGCGAACAAGTGTTCGTGTTCGCGAACATGTGTTCGTGTTCGTGTTCGCGAACAAGTGTTCGTGTTCATGTTCGTGTTCGCGAACAAGTGTTCGTGTTCGTGTTCGCGAACAAGTGTTCTTGTTCGTGTTCGTGATCGTGTTCGCGAACAAGTGTTCGTGTTCGTGTTCGTGAACACGTGTTCATGTTCGTGTTCGTGTTCGAGTTCGCGAACAAGTGTTCGTGTTCGTGTTCGTGAACACGTGTTCATGTTCGTGTTCGTGTTCGAGTTCGCAAACACGTGTTCGCGAAGTGTTCGTGTTCGCGAACAAGTGTTTGTGTTCGTGTTCGTGAACACGTGTTCATGTTCGTGTTCGTGTTCGAGTTCGTGTTCGCGAACACGTATTTGTGTTCATGTTCGTGAACACGTGTTCGTGTTCGTGAACATGTGTTCGTGTTCGTGTTCGTGTTCGTTGTGCAAGTGTTCGTGTTCGTGTTCGTGTTCGCGAACAAGTGTTCGAGTTCGTGTTTGTGTTCGCGAACAAGTGTTCGTGTTCGTGTTCGTGTTCGCGAACAAGTGTTCGTGTTCATGTTCGTGTTCGCGAACAAGTGTTCGTGTTCGTGTTCGCGAACAAGTGTTCTTGTTCGTGTTCATGTTCGTGTTCGCGAACAAGTGTTCGTGTTCGTGTTCGCGAACAAGTGTTCGTGTTCGTGTTCGCGAACAAGTGTTTGTGTTCGTGTTCGTGAACACGTGTTCATGTTCGTGTTCGTGTTCGAGTTCGTGTTCGCGAACACGTATTTGTGTTCATGTTCGTGAACACGTGTTCGTGTTCGTGAACATGTGTTCGTGTTCGTTGTGCAAGTGTTCGTGTTCGTGTTCGCGAACAAGTGTTCGAGTTCGTGTTTGTGTTCGCGAACAAGTGTTCGTGTTCGTGTTCGTGTTCACGAACAAGTGTTCGTGTTCATGTTCGTGTTCGCGAACAAGTGTTCGTGTTCGTGTTCGCGAACAAGTGTTCTTGTTCGTGTTCATGTTCGTGTTCGCGAACAAATGTTCGTGTTCGTGTTCGCGAACAAGTGTTCTTGTTCGTGTTCGTGTTCGTGTTCGCGAACAAGTGTTCTTGTTCGTGTTCGTGTTCGTGTTCGCGAACAAGTGTTTGTGTTCGTGTTCGCGAACAAGTGTTCGTGTTCGTGTTCGCGAACAAGTGTTCGTGTTCGTTGTGCAAGTGTTCGTGTTCGTGTTCGCGAACAAGTGTTCGAGTTCGTGTTTGTGTTCGCGAACAAGTGTTCGTGTTCGTGTTCGTGTTCACGAACAAGTGTTCGTGTTCATGTTCGTGTTCGCGAACAAGTGTTCGTGTTCGTGTTCGCGAACAAGTGTTCTTGTTCGTGTTCATGTTCGTGTTCGCGAACAAATGTTCGTGTTCGTGTTCGCGAACAAGTGTTCTTGTTCGTGTTCGTGTTCGTGTTCGCGAACAAGTGTTCTTGTTCGTGTTCGTGTTCGTGTTCGCGAACAAGTGTTTGTGTTCGTGTTCGCGAACAAGTGTTCGTGTTCGTGTTCGCGAACAAGTGTTCGTGTTCGTGTTCGTTTTCGCGAACAAGTGTTCGTGTTCGTGTTCGCGAACATGTGTTCGTGTTCGTGTTCGCGAACAAGTGTTCATGTTCGTGTTCGCGTTCGTGAACATGTGTTCGTGTTCGTGTTCGTGTTCGTGTTCGCGAAGAAGTGTTCGTGTTCGTGTTCGCAAACACGTGTTCGCGAACAAGTGTTCGTGTTCATGTTCGTGTTCGCGAACAAGTGTTTGTGTTCGTGTTCGTGAACACGGGTTCGTGATCGTGTTCGTGAACATGTGTTCGTGTTCGTGAACACGTGTTCGTGTTCGTGTTCGCGAACAAGTGTTCGTGTTCATGTTCGTGTTCGCGAACAAGTGTTCGTGTTCGTGTTCGCGAACAAGTGTTCTTGTTCGTGTTCATGTTCGTGTTCGCGAACAAATGTTCGTGTTCGTGTTCGCGAACAAGTGTTCTTGTTCGTGTTCGTGTTCGTGTTCGCGAACAAGTGTTTGTGTTCGTGTTCGCGAACAAGTGTTCGTGTTCGTGTTCGCGAACAAGTGTTCGTGTTCGTGTTCGTTTTCGCGAACAAGTGTTCGTGTTCGTGTTCGCGAACATGTGTTCGTGTTCGTGTTCGCGAACAAGTGTTCGTGTTCGTGTTCGTGTTCGTGAACATGTGTTCGTGTTCGTGTTCGTGTTCGCGAAGAAGTGTTCGTGTTCGTGTTCGCAAACACGTGTTCGCGAACAAGTGTTCGTGTTCATGTTCGTGTTCGCGAACAAGTGTTTGTGTTCGTGTTCGTGAACACGGGTTCGTGATCGTGTTCGTGTTCGCGAACAAGTGTTTATGTTCGTGTTCGTGAACATGTGTTCGTGTTCGTGTTCGTGTTCGTGTTCGCGAAGAAGTGTTCGTGTTCGTGTTCGCAAACACGTGTTCGCGAACAAGTGTTCGTGTTCATGTTCGTGTTCGTGAACATGTGTTCGTGTTCGTGTTCGTGTTCGTTGTGCAAGTGTTCGTGTTCGTGTTCGTGTTCGCGAACAAGTGTTCGAGTTCGTGTTTGTGTTCGCGAACAAGTGTTCGTGTTCGTGTTCGTGTTCGCGAACAAGTGTTCGTGTTCATGTTCGTGTTCGCGAACAAGTGTTCGTGTTCGTGTTCGCGAACAAGTTTTCTTGTTCGTGTTCATGTTCGTGTTCGCGAACAAGTGTTCGTGTTCGTGTTCGCGAACAAGTGTTTGTGTTCGTGTTCGTGAACACGTGTTCATGTTCGTGTTCGTGTTCGAGTTCGTGTTCGCGAACACGTATTTGTGTTCATGTTCGTGAACACGTGTTCGTGTTCGTGAACATGTGTTCGTGTTCGTGTTCGTTGTGCAAGTGTTCGTGTTCGTGTTCGCGAACAAGTGTTCGAGTTCGTGTTTGTGTTCGCGAACAAGTGTTCGTGTTCGTGTTCGTGTTCGCGAACAAGTGTTCGTGTTCATGTTCGTGTTCGCGAACAAGTGTTCGTGTTCGCGAACAAGTGTTCTTGTTCGTGTTCATGTTCGTGTTCATGTTCGTGTTCGCGAACAAATGTTCGTGTTCGTGTTCGCGAACAAGTGTTCTTGTTCGTGTTCGTGTTCGTGTTCGCGAACATGTGTTCGTGTTCGCGAACAAGTGTTCGTGTTCGTGTTCGCGAACAAGTGTTCGTGTTCGTGTTCGTTTTCGCGAACAAGTGTTCGTGTTCGTGTTCGCGAACATGTGTTCGTGTTCGTGTTCGCGAACAAGTGTTCATGTTCGTGTTCGTGTTCGTGAACATGTGTTCGTGTTCGTGTTCGTGTTCGTGTTCGCGAAGAAGTGTTCGTGTTCGTGTTCGCAAACACGTGTTCGCGAACAAGTGTTCGTGTTCATGTTCGTGTTCGCGAACAAGTGTTTGTGTTCGTGTTCGTGAACACGGGTTCGTGATCGTGTTCGTGAACATGTGTTCGTGTTCGTGAACACGTGTTCGTGTTCGTGTTCGCGAACAAGTGTTCGTGTTCATGTTCGTGTTCGCGAACAAGTGTTCGTGTTCGTGTTCGCGAACAAGTGTTCTTGTTCGTGTTCATGTTCGTGTTCGCGAACAAATGTTCGTGTTCGTGTTCGCGAACAAGTGTTCTTGTTCGTGTTCGTGTTCGTGTTCGCGAACAAGTGTTTGTGTTCGTGTTCGCGAACAAGTGTTCGTGTTCGTGTTCGCGAACAAGTGTTCGTGTTCGTGTTCGTTTTCGCGAACAAGTGTTCGTGTTCGTGTTCGCGAACATGTGTTCGTGTTCGTGTTCGCGAACAAGTGTTCGTGTTCGTGTTCGTGTTCGTGAACATGTGTTCGTGTTCGTGTTCGTGTTCGCGAAGAAGTGTTCGTGTTCGTGTTCGCAAACACGTGTTCGCGAACAAGTGTTCGTGTTCATGTTCGTGTTCGCGAACAAGTGTTTGTGTTCGTGAACACGGGTTCGTGATCGTGTTCGTGTTCGTGTTCGCGAACAAGTGTTTATGTTCGTGTTCGTGAACACGGGTTCGTGATCGTGTTCGTGTTCGTGAACATGTGTTCGTGTTCGTGAACACGTGTTCGTGTTCGTGTTCGCGAACAAGTGTTCGTGTTCGTGTTCGCGAACAAGTGTTCGTGTTCGCAAACACGTGTTCGCGAAGTGTTCGTGTTCATGTTCGTGTTCGCGAACATGTGTTCGTGTTCGTGCCCCCGAACAAGTGTTCGTGTTCGTGTTCGCAAACACGTGTTCATGTTCGTGTTCGAGTTCGTGTTCGCGAACAAGTGTTCGTGTTCGTGTTCGCGAACAAGTGTTCGTGTTCGTGTTCGCAAACACGTGTTCGCGAACAAGTGTTCGTGTTCGTGTTCGTGTTCGCGAACATGTGTTCGTGTTCGTGTTCGCGAACAAGTGTTCGTGTTCGTGTTCGCGAACAAGTGTTCGTGTTCGTGTTCGCGAACAAGTGTTCGTGTTCGTGTTCGCGAACAAGTGTTCGTGTTCGTGTTCGTGAACATGTGTTCGTGTTCGTGAACATGTGTTCGTGTTCGTGAACATGTGTTCGTGTTCGTGAACATGTGTTCGTGAACACGTGTTCGTGTTCGTGAACACGTGTTTGTGTTCGTGAACACGTGTTCGTGGTAGTGTTCGTGAACATGTGTTCGTGTTCGTGAACATGTGTTCGTGTTCGTGAACATGTGTTCGTGTTCGTGTTCGCGAACAAGTGTTCGTGTTCGTGTTCGTGTTCGCGAACAAGTGTTCGTGTTCGTGTTTGCGAACACGTATTTGTGTTCGTGTTCGCGAACAAGTGTTTGTGTTCGTGTTCGTGAACACGTGTTCGTGTTCGTGAACACGTGTTCGTGTTCGTGTTCGTGAGCATGTGTTCGTTTTTTTTTTTTTTTTTTTTCTATGAGGTGGAGATCATCGAAAGCCGCTGTGCGGGACTTTAACCCGCTAAAACCACCTCCCCCAAGGCTGACTGTCCTCCCGGAACTATCGTAAAGTATTACTTCAGGAGGCAGAGAGAGCTTTTCAGCTCAACGTCCAATGTACGTTTTGTCTAAATGTCGGTCGAAGTTCTTCACTTGCCCTTACGTTTCTTTAATTAAGCTTTAACCACCGAAGCAGCAAATCATACAGCCAACTTTCTGGCTCTATCGGCAGCTCTCAGCTTTGCTAATACTATGACACATAGTTCATTCACTGCATTCCATGTATCCCGTGACGAACACGTGTTCGTGTTCGTGTTCGCGAACAAGTGTTTGTGTTCGTGTTCGTGAACACGTGTTCGTGTTCGTGAACATGTGCTCGTTTTTTTTTTTTTTTTTTTTTTCTATGAGGTGGAGAGCATCGAAAGCCGCTGTGCGGGACTTTAACCCGCTAAAACCACCTCCCCCAAGGCTGACTGTCCTCCCGGAACTATCGTAAAGTATTACTTCAGGAGGCAGAGAGAGCTTTTCAGCTCAACGTCCAATGTACGTTTTGTCTAAATGTCGGTCGAAGTTCTTCACTTGCCCTTACGTTTCTTTAATTAAGCTTTAACCACCGATGCAGCAAATCATACAGCCAACTTTCTGGCTCTATCGGCAGCTCTCAGCTTTGCTAATACTATGACACATAGTTCATTCACTGCATTCCATGTATCCCGTGACAAACACGTGTTCGTGTTCGTGTTCGCGAACAAGTGTTCGTGTTCGTGTTCGTGAACAAGTGTTCGTGTTCGTGTTCGCGAACAAGTGTTCGTGTTCGTGTTCGCGAACATGTGTTCGTGTTCGTGTTAATGTTCGTGTTCGCGAACAAGTGTTTGTGTTCGTGTTCGTGAACACGTGTTCGTGTTCGCGAACACGTGTTCGCGTTCGTGTTCGCGAACAAGTGTTCGTGTTCGCGAACATGTGTTCGTGTTCGTGTTCGCGAACAAGTGTTCGTGTTCGTGTTCGCGAACAAGTGTTCGTGTTCGTGAACACGGGTTCGTGTTCGTGTTCGTGAACACGGATTCGTGTTCGTGAACACGGATTCGTGTTCGTGAACACGTGTTCGTGTTCGTGAACACGTGTTCGTGTTCGTGAACACGTGTTCGTGTTCGTGAACATGTGTTCGTGTTCGTGAACACGTGTTCGTGTTCGTGTTCGCGAACAAGTATTCGTGTTCGTGTTCGCGAACAAGTGTTCGTGTTCGTGTTCGTGAACTCGTGTTCGTGTTCGTGTTCGCGAACAAGTGTTCGTGTTCGTGTTCGTGAACACGTGCTCGTGAACATGTGTTCGTGTTCGTGTTCGCGAACAAGTGTTCGTGTTCGTGTTCGTGAACACGTGTTCGTGTTCGCGTTCGCGAACAAGTGTTCGTGTTCGTGTTCGTGTTCGCGAACAAGTGTTCGTGTTCGTGAACACGTGTTCATGTTCGTGTTCGAGTTCGTGTTCGCGAACAAGTGTTCGTGTTCGTGTTCGTGTTCGCGAACAAGTGTTTGTGTTCGTGAACACGTGTTCGTGGTAGTGTTCGTGAACATGTGTTCGTGTTTGTGAACACGTGTTCGCGTTCGTGAACACGTGTTCGTGTTCGTGTTCGCGAACAAGTGTTCGTGTTCGTGTTCGTATTCGCGAACAAGTGTTCGTGTTCGTGTTCGCGAACAAGTGTTCGTGTTCGTGTTCGCGTTCGCGAACATGTGTTCGTGTTCGTGTTCGCGAACAAGTGTTCGTGTTCGTGAACACTGGTTCGTGTTCGTGTTCGTGAACATGTGTTCGTGTTCGTGAACATGTGTTCGTGTTCGTGAACATGTGTTCGTGTTCGCGAACAAGTGCTCGTGTTCGTGTTCGTGTTCGCGAACAAGTGTTCGAGTTCGTGTTTGTGTTCGCGAACAAGTGTTCGTGTTCGTGTTAGCGAACAAGTGTTCGTGTTCGTGTTCGTGTTCGCGAACAAGTGTTCGTGTTCATGTTCGTGTTCGCGAACAAGTGTTCGTGTTCGTGTTCGCGAACAAGTGTTCTTGTTCGTGTTCGTGATCGTGTTCGCGAACAAGTGTTCGTGTTCGTGTTCGTGAACACGTGTTCATGTTCGTGTTCGTGTTCGAGTTTGCGAACAAGTGTTCGTGTTCGTGTTCGTGAACACTTGTTCATGTTCGTGTTCGTGTTCGAGTTCGCAAACACGTGTTCGCGAAGTGTTCGTGTTCGCGAACAAGTGTTCGTGTTCGTGTTCGTTTTCGCGAACAAGTGTTCGTGTTCGCGAACATGTGTTCGTGTTCGTGTTCGCGAACAAGTGTTCGTGTTCATGTTCGTGTTCGCGAACAAGTGTTCGTGTTCGTGTTCGCGAACAAGTGTTCTTGTTCGTGTTCGTGATCGTGTTCGCGAACAAGTGTTCGTGTTCGTGTTCGTGAACACGTGTTCATGTTCGTGTTCGTGTTCGAGTTCGCGAACAAGTGTTCGTGTTCGTGAACACGTGTTCATGTTCGTGTTCGTGTTCGAGTTCGCAAACACGTGTTCGCGAAGTGTTCGTGTTCGCGAACAAGTGTTTGTGTTCGTGTTCGTGAACACGTGTTCATGTTCGTGTTCGTGTTCGAGTTCGTGTTCGCGAACACGTATTTGTGTTCATGTTCGTGAACACGTGTTCGTGTTCGTGAACATGTGTTCGTGTTCGTGTTCGTTGTGCAAGTGTTCGTGTTCGTGTTCGTGTTCGCGAACAAGTGTTCGAGTTCGTGTTTGTGTTCGCGAACAAGTGTTCGTGTTCGTGTTCGTGTTCGCGAACAAGTGTTCGTGTTCATGTTCGTGTTCGCGAACAAGTGTTCGTGTTCGTGTTCGCGAACAAGTGTTCTTGTTCGTGTTCATGTTCGTGTTCGCGAACAAGTGTTCGTGTTCGTGTTCGCGAACAAGTGTTCGTGTTCGTGTTCGCGAACAAGTGTTTGTGTTCGTGAACACGTGTTCATGTTCGTGTTCGTGTTCGAGTTCGTGTTCGCGAACACGTATTTGTGTTCATGTTCGTGAACACGTGTTCGTGTTCGTGAACATGTGTTCGTGTTCGTGTTCGTTGTGCAAGTGTTCGTGTTTGTGTTCGTGTTCGCGAACAAGTGTTCGAGTTCGTGTTTGTGTTCGCGAACAAGTGTTCGTGTTCGTGTTCGTGTTCGCGAACAAGTGTTCGTGTTCATGTTCGTGTTCGCGAACAAGTGTTCGTGTTCGTGTTCGCGAACAAGTGTTCTTGTTCGTGTTCATGTTCGTGTTCGCGAACAAATGTTCGTGTTCGTGTTCGCGAACAAGTGTTCTTGTTCGTGTTCGTGTTCGTGTTCGCGAACAAGTGTTTGTGTTCGTGTTCGCGAACAAGTGTTCGTGTTCGTGTTCGCGAACAAGTGTTCGTGTTCGTGTTCGTTTTCGCGAACAAGTGTTCGTGTTCGTGTTCGCGAACATGTGTTCGTGTTCGTGTTCGCGAACAAGTGTTCGTGTTCGTGTTCGTGTTCGTGAACATGTGTTCGTGTTCGTGTTCGCGAAGAAGTGTTCGTGTTCGTGTTCGCAAACACGTGTTCGCGAACAAGTGTTCGTGTTCGCAAACACGTGTTCGCGAACAAGTGTTCGTGTTCATGTTCGTGTTCGCGAACAAGTGTTTGTGTTCGTGTTCGTGAACACGGGTTCGTGATCGTGTTCGTGAACATGTGTTCGTGTTCGTGAACACGTGTTCGTGTTCGTGAACACGTGTTCGTGTTCGTGTTCGCGAACAAGTGTTCGTGTTCATGTTCGTGTTCGCGAACAAGTGTTCGTGTTCGTGTTCGCGAACAAGTGTTCTTGTTCGTGTTCGCGAACAAGTGTTCTTGTTCGTGTTCATGTTCGTCTTCGCGAACAAATGTTCGTGTTCGTGTTCGCGAACAAGTGTTCGTGTTCGTGTTCGCGAACAAGTGTTCGTGTTCGTGTTCGCGAACAAGTGTTCGTGTTCGTGTTCGTTTTCGCGAACAAGTGTTCGTGTTCGCGAACATGTGTTCGTGTTCGTGTTCGCGAACAAGTGTTCGTGTTCGTGTTCGTGAACATGTGTTCGTGTTCGTGTTCGTGTTCGTGTTCGCGAAGAAGTGTTCGTGTTCGTGTTCGCAAACACGTGTTCGCGAACAAGTGTTCGTGTTCGCGAACAAGTGTTTGTGTTCGTGTTCGTGAACACGGGTTCGTGATCGTGTTCGTGAACATGTGTTCGTGTTCGTGAACACGTGTTCGTGTTCGTGTTCGCGAACAAGTGTTCGTGTTCGTGTTCGCGAACAAGTGTTCGTGTTCGTGTTCGTGAACATGTGTTCGTGTTCGTGTTCGTGAGCATGTGTTCGTTTTTTTTTTTTTTTTTTTCTATGAGGTGGAGATCATCGAAAGCCGCTGTGCGGGACTTTAACCCGCTAAAACCACCTCCCCCAAGGCTGACTGTCCTCCCGGAACTATCGTAAAGTATTACTTCGGGAGGCAGAGAGAGCTTTTCAGCTCAACGTCCAATGTACGTTTTGTCTAAATGTCGGTCGAAGTTCTTCACTTGCCCTTACGTTTCTTTAATTAAGTTCTAACCCCCGATGCAGCAAATCATACAGCCAACCTTCTGGCTCTATCGGCAGCTCTCAGCTTTGCTAATACTATGACACATAGTTCATTCACTGCATTCCATGTATCCTGTGACGAACATGTGTTCGCGAACAAGTGTTCGTGTTCGTGTTCGCGAACAAGTGTTCGTGTTCGTGAACACGTGTTCGTGTTCGTGTTCGCGAACAAGTGTTCGTGTTCGTGTTCGCGAACAAGTGTTCGTGTTCGTGTTCGCGAACAAGTGTTCGTGTTCGTGTTCGTGAACACGGGTTCGTGAACATGTGTTCGTGTTCGAGTTCGTGTTTGTGTTCGCGAACAAGTGTTCGTGTTCGTGTTCGTGTTCGTGTTCGTGTTCGTGAACAAGTGTTTGTGTTCGTGAACACGTGTTCGTGTTCGTGAACACGTGTTCGTGTTCGTGAACACGTGTTCGTGTTCGTGAACACGTGTTTGTGTTCGTGAACACGTGTTCGTGTTCGAACGTGAAAGTGTTCGTGTTCGCAAACACGTGTTCGAACACTAAACACTAAACACTAAACACTAAACACTAAACACTAAACACTAAACACTAAACACTAAACACTAAACACTAAACACTAAACACTAAACACTAAACACTAAACACTAAACACTAAACACTAAACACTAAACACTAAACACTAAACACTAAACACTAAACACTAAACACTAAACACTAAACACTAAACACTAAACACTAAACACTAAACACTAAACACTAAACACTAAACACTAAACACTAAACACTAAACACTAAACACTAAACACTAAACACTAAACACTAAACACTAAACACTAAACACTAAACACTAAACACTAAACACTAAACACTAAACACTAAACACTAAACACTAAACACTAAACACTAAACACTAAACACTAAACACTAAACACTAAACACTAAACACTAAACACTAAACACTAAACACTAAACACTAAACACTAAACACTAAACACTAAACACTAAACACTAAACACTAAACACTAAACACTAAACACTAAACACTAAACACTAAACACTAAACACTAAACACTAAACACTAAACACTAAACACTAAACACTAAACACTAAACACTAAACACTAAACACTAAACACTAAACACTAAACACTAAACACTAAACACTAAACACTAAACACTAAACACTAAACACTAAACACTAAACACTAAACACTAAACACTAAACACTAAACACTAAACACTAAACACTAAACACTAAACACTAAACACTAAACACTAAACACTAAACACTAAACACTAAACACTAAACACTAAACACTAAACACTAAACACTAAACACTAAACACTAAACACTATTGAATTTAATTTAATTTAATTTAATTTAATTTAATTTAATTTAATTTAATTTAATTTAATTTAATTTAATTTAATTTAATTTAATTTAATTTAATTTAATTTAATTTAATTTAATTTAATTTAATTTAATTTAATTTAATTTAATTTAATTTAATTTAATTTAATTTAATTTAATTTAATTTAATTTAATTTAATTTAATTTAATTTAATTTAATTTAATTTAATTTAATTTAATTTAATTTAATTTAATTTAATTTAATTTAATTTAATTTAATTTAATTTAATTTAATTTAATTTAATTTAATTTAATTTAATTTAATTTAATTTAATTTAATTTAATTTAATTTAATTTAATTTAATTTAATTTAATTTAATTTAATTTAATTTAATTTAATTTAATTTAATTTAATTTAATTTAATTTAATTTAATTTAATTTAATTTAATTTAATTTAATTTAATTTAATTTAATTTAATTTAATTTAATTTAATTTAATTTAATTTAATTTAATTTAATTTAATTTAATTTAATTTAATTTAATTTAATTTAATTTAATTTAATTTAATTTAATTTAATTTAATTTAATTTAATTTAATTTAATTTAATTTAATTTAATTTAATTTAATTTAATTTAATTTAATTTAATTTAATTTAATTTAATTTAATTTAATTTAATTTAATTTAATTTAATTTAATTTAATTTAATTTAATTTAATTTAATTTAATTTAATTTAATTTAATTTAATTTAATTTAATTTAATTTAATTTAATTTAATTTAATTTAATTTAATTTAATTTAATTTAATTTAATTTAATTTAATTTAATTTAATTTAATTTAATTTAATTTAATTTAATTTAATTTAATTTAATTTAATTTAATTTAATTTAATTTAATTTAATTTAATTTAATTTAATTTAATTTAATTTAATTTAATTTAATTTAATTTAATTTAATTTAATTTAATTTAATTTAATTTAATTTAATTTAATTTAATTTAATTTAATTTAATTTAATTTAATTTAATTTAATTTAATTTAATTTAATTTAATTTAATTTAATTTAATTTAATTTAATTTAATTTAATTTAATTTAATTTAATTTAATTTAATTTAATTTAATTTAATTTAATTTAATTTAATTTAATTTAATTTAATTTAATTTAATTTAATTTAATTTAATTTAATTTAATTTAATTTAATTTAATTTAATTTAATTTAATTTAATTTAATTTAATTTAATTTAATTTAATTTAATTTAATTTAATTTAATTTAATTTAATTTAATTTAATTTAATTTAATTTAATTTAATTTAATTTAATTTAATTTAATTTAATTTAATTTAATTTAATTTAATTTAATTTAATTTAATTTAATTTAATTTAATTTAATTTAATTTAATTTAATTTAATTTAATTTAATTTAATTTAATTTAATTTAATTTAATTTAATTTAATTTAATTTAATTTAATTTAATTTAATTTAATTTAATTTAATTTAATTTAATTTAATTTAATTTAATTTAATTTAATTTAATTTAATTTAATTTAATTTAATTTAATTTAATTTAATTTAATTTAATTTAATTTAATTTAATTTAATTTAATTTAATTTAATTTAATTTAATTTAATTTAATTTAATTTAATTTAATTTAATTTAATTTAATTTAATTTAATTTAATTTAATTTAATTTAATTTAATTTAATTTAATTTAATTTAATTTAATTTAATTTAATTTAATTTAATTTAATTTAATTTAATTTAATTTAATTTAATTTAATTTAATTTAATTTAATTTAATTTAATTTAATTTAATTTAATTTAATTTAATTTAATTTAATTTAATTTAATTTAATTTAATTTAATTTAATTTAATTTAATTTAATTTAATTTAATTTAATTTAATTTAATTTAATTTAATTTAATTTAATTTAATTTAATTTAATTTAATTTAATTTAATTTAATTTAATTTAATTTAATTTAATTTAATTTAATTTAATTTAATTTAATTTAATTTAATTTAATTTAATTTAATTTAATTTAATTTAATTTAATTTAATTTAATTTAATTTAATTTAATTTAATTTAATTTAATTTAATTTAATTTAATTTAATTTAATTTAATTTAATTTAATTTAATTTAATTTAATTTAATTTAATTTAATTTAATTTAATTTAATTTAATTTAATTTAATTTAATTTAATTTAATTTAATTTAATTTAATTTAATTTAATTTAATTTAATTTAATTTAATTTAATTTAATTTAATTTAATTTAATTTAATTTAATTTAATTTAATTTAATTTAATTTAATTTAATTTAATTTAATTTAATTTAATTTAATTTAATTTAATTTAATTTAATTTAATTTAATTTAATTTAATTTAATTTAATTTAATTTAATTTAATTTAATTTAATTTAATTTAATTTAATTTAATTTAATTTAATTTAATTTAATTTAATTTAATTTAATTTAATTTAATTTAATTTAATTTAATTTAATTTAATTTAATTTAATTTAATTTAATTTAATTTAATTTAATTTAATTTAATTTAATTTAATTTAATTTAATTTAATTTAATTTAATTTAATTTAATTTAATTTAATTTAATTTAATTTAATTTAATTTAATTTAATTTAATTTAATTTAATTTAATTTAATTTAATTTAATTTAATTTAATTTAATTTAATTTAATTTAATTTAATTTAATTTAATTTAATTTAATTTAATTTAATTTAATTTAATTTAATTTAATTTAATTTAATTTAATTTAATTTAATTTAATTTAATTTAATTTAATTTAATTTAATTTAATTTAATTTAATTTAATTTAATTTAATTTAATTTAATTTAATTTAATTTAATTTAATTTAATTTAATTTAATTTAATTTAATTTAATTTAATTTAATTTAATTTAATTTAATTTAATTTAATTTAATTTAATTTAATTTAATTTAATTTAATTTAATTTAATTTAATTTAATTTAATTTAATTTAATTTAATTTAATTTAATTTAATTTAATTTAATTTAATTTAATTTAATTTAATTTAATTTAATTTAATTTAATTTAATTTAATTTAATTTAATTTAATTTAATTTAATTTAATTTAATTTAATTTAATTTAATTTAATTTAATTTAATTTAATTTAATTTAATTTAATTTAATTTAATTTAATTTAATTTAATTTAATTTAATTTAATTTAATTTAATTTAATTTAATTTAATTTAATTTAATTTAATTTAATTTAATTTAATTTAATTTAATTTAATTTAATTTAATTTAATTTAATTTAATTTAATTTAATTTAATTTAATTTAATTTAATTTAATTTAATTTAATTTAATTTAATTTAATTTAATTTAATTTAATTTAATTTAATTTAATTTAATTTAATTTAATTTAATTTAATTTAATTTAATTTAATTTAATTTAATTTAATTTAATTTAATTTAATTTAATTTAATTTAATTTAATTTAATTTAATTTAATTTAATTTAATTTAATTTAATTTAATTTAATTTAATTTAATTTAATTTAATTTAATTTAATTTAATTTAATTTAATTTAATTTAATTTAATTTAATTTAATTTAATTTAATTTAATTTAATTTAATTTAATTTAATTTAATTTAATTTAATTTAATTTAATTTAATTTAATTTAATTTAATTTAATTTAATTTAATTTAATTTAATTTAATTTAATTTAATTTAATTTAATTTAATTTAATTTAATTTAATTTAATTTAATTTAATTTAATTTAATTTAATTTAATTTAATTTAATTTAATTTAATTTAATTTAATTTAATTTAATTTAATTTAATTTAATTTAATTTAATTTAATTTAATTTAATTTAATTTAATTTAATTTAATTTAATTTAATTTAATTTAATTTAATTTAATTTAATTTAATTTAATTTAATTTAATTTAATTTAATTTAATTTAATTTAATTTAATTTAATTTAATTTAATTTAATTTAATTTAATTTAATTTAATTTAATTTAATTTAATTTAATTTAATTTAATTTAATTTAATTTAATTTAATTTAATTTAATTTAATTTAATTTAATTTAATTTAATTTAATTTAATTTAATTTAATTTAATTTAATTTAATTTAATTTAATTTAATTTAATTTAATTTAATTTAATTTAATTTAATTTAATTTAATTTAATTTAATTTAATTTAATTTAATTTAATTTAATTTAATTTAATTTAATTTAATTTAATTTAATTTAATTTAATTTAATTTAATTTAATTTAATTTAATTTAATTTAATTTAATTTAATTTAATTTAATTTAATTTAATTTAATTTAATTTAATTTAATTTAATTTAATTTAATTTAATTTAATTTAATTTAATTTAATTTAATTTAATTTAATTTAATTTAATTTAATTTAATTTAATTTAATTTAATTTAATTTAATTTAATTTAATTTAATTTAATTTAATTTAATTTAATTTAATTTAATTTAATTTAATTTAATTTAATTTAATTTAATTTAATTTAATTTAATTTAATTTAATTTAATTTAATTTAATTTAATTTAATTTAATTTAATTTAATTTAATTTAATTTAATTTAATTTAATTTAATTTAATTTAATTTAATTTAATTTAATTTAATTTAATTTAATTTAATTTAATTTAATTTAATTTAATTTAATTTAATTTAATTTAATTTAATTTAATTTAATTTAATTTAATTTAATTTAATTTAATTTAATTTAATTTAATTTAATTTAATTTAATTTAATTTAATTTAATTTAATTTAATTTAATTTAATTTAATTTAATTTAATTTAATTTAATTTAATTTAATTTAATTTAATTTAATTTAATTTAATTTAATTTAATTTAATTTAATTTAATTTAATTTAATTTAATTTAATTTAATTTAATTTAATTTAATTTAATTTAATTTAATTTAATTTAATTTAATTTAATTTAATTTAATTTAATTTAATTTAATTTAATTTAATTTAATTTAATTTAATTTAATTTAATTTAATTTAATTTAATTTAATTTAATTTAATTTAATTTAATTTAATTTAATTTAATTAATTTAATTTAATTTAATTTAATTTAATTTAATTTAATTTAATTTAATTTAATTTAATTTAATTTAATTTAATTTAATTTAATTTAATTTAATTTAATTTAATTTAATTTAATTTAATTTAATTTAATTTAATTTAATTTAATTTAATTTAATTTAATTTAATTTAATTTAATTTAATTTAATTTAATTTAATTTAATTTAATTTAATTTAATTTAATTTAATTTAATTTAATTTAATTTAATTTAATTTAAATAATTTAATTTAATTTAATTTAATTTAATTTAATTTAATTTAATTTAATTTAATTTAATTTAATTTAATTTAATTTAATTTAATTTAATTTAATTAATTTAATTTAATTTAATTTAATTTAATTTAATTTAATTTAATTTAATTTAATTTAATTTAATTTAATTTAATTTAATTTAATTTAATTTAATTTAATTTAATTTAATTTAATTTAATTTAATTAATTTAATTTAATTTAATTTAATTTAATTTAATTTAATTTAATTAATTTAATTTAATTTAATTTAATTTAATTTAATTTAATTTAATTTAATTTAATTTAATTTAATTTAATTTAATTTAATTTAATTTAATTTAATTTAATTTAATTTAATTTAATTTAATTTAATTTAATTTAATTTAATTTAATTTAATTTAATTTAATTTAATTTAATTTAATTTAATTTAATTTAATTTAATTTAATTTAATTTAATTTAATTTAATTTATTTAATTTAATTTAATTTAATTTAATTTAATTTAATTTAATTTAATTAATTTAATTTAATTTAATTTAATTTAATTTAATTTAATTTAATTTAATTTAATTTAATTTAATTTAATTTAATTTAATTTAATTTAATTTAATTTAATTTAATTTAATTTAATTTAATTTAATTTAATTTAATTTAATTTAATTTAATTTAATTAATTTAATTTAATTTAATTTATTTAATTTAATTTAATTTAATTTAATTTAATTTAATTTAATTTAATTTAATTTAATTTAATTTAATTTAATTTAATTTAATTTAATTTAATTTAATTTAATTTAATTTAATTAATTTAATTTAATTTAATTTAATTAATTTAATTTAATTTAATTTAATTTAATTTAATTTAATTTAATTTAATTTAATTTAATTAATTTAATTTAATTTATTTAATTTAATTTAATTTAATTTAATTTAATTTAATTTAATTTAATTAATTTAATTTAATTTAATTAATTTAATTTAATTTAATTTAATTTAATTTAATTTAATTTAATTTAATTTAATTTAATTTATTTTAATTTAATTTAATTTAATTAATTTAATTTAATTAATTTAATTTAATTTAATTTAATTTAATTTATTTAATTTAATTTAATTTAATTTAATTTAATTTAATTTAATTTAATTTTAATTTAATTTAATTTAATTTAATTTAATTTAATTTAATTTAATTTAATTTAATTTAATTTAATTATTTAATTTATTTTAATTTAATTTAATTTAATTTAATTTAATTTAATTTAATTTAATTTAATTTAATTTAATTTAATTTAATTAATTTAATTTAATTTAATTTAATTTAATTTAATTTAATTTAATTTAATTTAATTTATTTAATTTAATTTAATTTAATTTTAATTTAATTTAATTTAATTTAATTTAATTTAATTTAATTTAATTTAATTTAATTTAATTTAATTTAATTTAATTTAATTTAATTTAATTTAATTTAATTTAATTTAATTTAATTTAATTTAATTTAATTTAATTTAATTTAATTTAATTTAATTTAATTTAATTTATTTAATTTAATTTAATTTAATTTAATTTAATTTAATTTAATTTAATTTAATTTATTTTAATTTAATTTAATTTAATTTAATTTAATTTAATTTAATTTAATTTAATTTAATTTAATTTAATTTTAATTTATTTAATTTAATTTAATTTAATTTAATTTAATTTAATTTAATTTAATTTAATTTAATTTAATTTAATTTAATTTAATTTAATTTAATTTAATTTAATTTAATTTAATTTAATTAATTTAATTTAATTTAATTTAATTTAATTTAATTTAATTTAATTTAATTTAATTTTAATTTAATTTAATTTAATTTAATTTAATTTAATTTAATTTAATTTAATTTAATTTAATTTAATTTAATTTAATTTAATTTAATTTAATTTAATTTAATTTAATTTAATTTAATTTAATTTAATTTAATTTAATTTAATTTAATTTAATTTAATTTAATTTAATTTAATTTAATTTAATTTAATTTAATTTAATTTAATTTAATTTAATTTAATTTAATTTAATTTAATTTAATTTAATTTAATTTAATTTAATTTAATTTAATTT